>JAKWJA010002492.1:40991957-41254457 GCA_027704765.1 Solanum habrochaites | reverse complement strand
CATCATTGTCATGATCATTATTATTATTATTATTATTATTATTATTATTATTATTATTATTATTATTATGATAATAAAATATTAGTCATAACCGACATAGATCAGTGAGCTTACATAGAACTCGGTGTCATATAACCCCACACTGAATCCAAGTGGATCCACTAGAAAATTCCTATGTTTGGCACATAAATATGAGATAGGGATATTGATACTAGAAATCCAATCTATTGCATTAGCGGAGGAGCTTCAATCTAATGAGTTTACTATAGATGACCCAACATATTACATTAGCGGAGGGGCCTTTTCCTTATTGTCCGTATCCACTCGGTCCTAAAAATTTCTTCCCAACTATACGTAATTAGTATGAAATTGTATCTACATGTGTGAAGGCGTACTTTACCCTTCATTCAATACAACTCACTAAGTAGCTCATAGATTCATCTAAGTGAAAACTACCTTTCACCTTAGAATAATCATTTTAGGGTGATTATCTTTCACTTCATTGTTTATAGTGTTTTCAAGAGAACTACTCATTTAATCAACACGACAACATCAACATCATCCTAGACAATTCATACATAAACATGAGTAAGTATAGGGCATATTAGTCTTCACAAGTTCATCAATAACTATCAACAACCATACATAGTCCTTCACACTTTATCCCTTACAAGGTCATGAATCAAGTCTCACAACTTTACCCCTTATAAGGTCATGAATCAAGTCTCACACTCACATTTTATATATACTATCATCAACATGAATAAGCAAGGTTTCATAACCAAGTTGAGATAGCCACATTATACAATAATAATCACATTACATCAATAGCTTCCTTCAAATTCATGAAATTGGGGTCATGGGGTAGTTCATGGGTTTATAGGGAGTTTTACTTAAAAATTTACCATTAAAATGTCAAACTATTCATTATATACATCAAATAACAAAATGAAAACATTTTTATAAAGAACCTATGACTAGAATTAAATCCTAATTTAGAATCTTAAACCCGTTTTGAAAATTAGAGTAGAATGGCTTTATGGAGGAAAGTATTCCATGAATAAAGGTACCTATACCTTTAGTTTAAGCTTTCCCACGAAATTAGAGTGAAAACTTCAAGCTTGAACCCTAATCTTCAAGTTCTTGGTATTCTTCAATGGAGGAACTCCAGAGAGAGAAATATTGGAAAAGAGACGATTTGAATTTTTTAGAAGTGGGTGTTTGTGAAAGTGATTTACTTTGGGTTTATGTTAATATAAAATAAGTTATATAATTATTTAGAAATTATATAAAATATACTCACTTCTTAACGTAACTTAAGAATAATATTTACAAAAAACGCCCTTACCCTTTGCCCACCAGGACTTGTCAAATAAAACTAAGGTAAAGTCCAATGAAGCATTTCAAGACCCTTGAATTGATGTGCCCTCCTTGAAGTCTCCCTTAAACTTATACTAAGACAAAATTTTGGACCTTTTTATATCTCCAATTTATACATAAACTTGTAAGGTTCATACGTTAGACGAAAGTTTCACCTATAAATTTTTCATGTGTTACATTATCACCCTCTTGGAAATATTCATCCTCGAATGACACTTCACACACCTTACAAAATTTAAAGACTCAAGACTAGCAGCCCATCAAGCACACCACATAAGTAGGAAACTTCAACTATGTCTCAACACAATTAATGCAATAGAAAGGAGGTACGAACTACATTATCAACCCGAAATGCATGAAATTTAACATTTCTCATGTTCATAGGAGGGACTACCTTCCCCAATAAAAGCATACTCAAAAGAACAATATGGAGTCAATATGCCATCTCATAAAACATAGTAAAGCATGTTCACCAATTCTTCTTATGAAGTTAAATATGCAACATCATACTAAAACGCACAACATGAGGAACATATAAATCATGAAAATCTCAATTTATACTAAACATGATTCCTCACAAGAACATGCAAATATCATAAGGAAAATCATGGAGAGACACGCACAATACACATGAACTAAAACTCAAGAGGAACTACTTACCTCAAGCTTGAATATGAGTAGAAGGAAAAAGATAAGCATAACGGGATTGTATATTGGCCTCGGCCTCCCAAGTATCACCTTCAATTAAGTGATTCATCCTCAAAACTTTAATAAAAACTACCTCTTTGTTCCTTAACTTTTTAACTTGCCGGTCTAAAATCTCAACTGGAACTTCTTCATAGGTGAGATTTTCATCAACTCCTAAACCCTCTAGGGAAGGATGGATATCGGGTAAACAATACACTTCTTGAGAATGAAAGCATGAAACACTAGGTGAACTGGAGCCAACTCACTGGGTAAGTCTGGTTCATATGCAACCTTCCCCACATATGTCAAGATTTTGTATGACCCCACATACGAGGACTTAGTTTCCCCTTCTTGCCAAACTTTATCACATCCTTCATAGGTGAGATTTTTAAGTAGACCCAATCACCAACCTTGAATTCAAGATCCCATCCACTATTGTCGCCATAGGACTTTTGCCAACTTTGAGTTTTTTTCAACATCTCTTTAATGAGTCAAACTTTTTCTATGGCATCATAGACTAGATCGGGACCAATAAGAGAAAACTCACCCACTTAAAACCTACCCACCGGAGATCTACACCTCCTACCAAAAGTTCTTTAACGGAGCCATGGCAATGCTTGAGTTGTAACTATTGTTGTAGGCGAATTTAATCAAAAGAAAACGATCGTCCCAATTTTCCTTGAAATCAATCACACACACCCTCAACATATCTTATAAGTTCTGAATGTTCTTTCTGCTTGACCATCCGTCTGAGGGTGGAAAATGGTACTAAGTTTAACATTGGTACCAAGACCTCTTTGGAATGCTTTCCGAAAATGTTAAGTACACTGTGTACCCCAATCTGATATGATGGACAAATGAACCCCATGTAACTTCACTATTTCCTCGATGTATAATTTAGCATAGTTCTCTGCTGAGAATGAAATCTTGACAGGAAGGAAATGGGATTATTTGATCATCCTATCAACAATGACCCATATAGAATAATGTCGCATTCGAGTACGAGGCAACCCTACAATGAAGTCCATATTCACTTTCTCCCACATCCAAGTGGGAAGATCTATATCTTGTAACAAACCTCTTGGTTTTTGGTGTTTGGCTTTGACTTGCTGACAGTTTGGACATTTAGCCACAACTATATCCTTCTTCATTCCATTCCACCAATAGACTTCCCGTAGATCACGGTACATCTTAGTAGCTCCTGAATGAATAGAATATCATGAACCATGAGCCTCCTCTAGAATCTGCCCTCTCAAGCCATTAACATTCGTAACACACAACCTACCTTGGTACCTAAGCACCCCATCTCCCCCTTGAGAGAAAGACTCATTTGACTTGGTGAGAACCGAGTCTTTCAACTTCATCAAAATAGGATCAAGATGTTGCTTTGACTTTACATCAACTACCACATATGATTCGGAACTATGGTGAAGTATGAGTCCACCCTTCGAGAAATCTACCAATTGGACACCTAATTGGAAAACCAATGCACATCGCGAACTAGCTCATTCTTCTTATCTTCTACATGATCCACATTACCCATAGTCATTTGACTTAAGGCATTGACAACTATATTAGCTTTGCCGAGGTAGTAGAGGACACTCATATCATAATATTTTAAAAGTTCCGACCACCTTCTTTGTCAAAGATTCAAATCTCTCTGGCTAAACACATATTGGAGACTTTTGTGGTCAGTGAATACATCAACATGGACCCCATATAAATAGTTCCTCCAAATATTCAAGGCAAGAACTACCCCCACCAACTCTAGGTCGTGAGTCGGATATTTCTTTTCATTATTTACCTTTAGTTGCCTCGGAGCATAAGCGATTACCTTGCCATGTTGCATAAGTACACATCCCAAATCCATTAGAGAAGCGTCACAATAAACTACAAACCATGAGTAACTTCAGGTAAGGTCAACACTGGAGCGGTGGTGAGTGTATTTTTTAACTCTTGGAAACTCTTTTCACAAGCCTTTGACCATTCAAATTTGGATTTCTTTTGAGTCAAATTTGTTAATGAAGAAGCAAGGGATGAGAATCCTTCCATAAATATTCTATAATAATCAGCCAAGACCAAAAAGCTTCGTATATCCGTGGGACTCAGAGGTCTAGGACAATTCTTCACGACATTGGTCTTCTTAGGATTAACCTCTATGCTTATGCTTGACACTGTATGACCAAGGAAAGCAACTGACTTGAGCCAAAACTTGCACTTACTAAACTTAGCATACAATTTCTGGTCTTTAAGAATTTGCAAGACTATCCTTAAATGCTCCTTGTTTTCATAAGATTCATAAAAGTTGTTGGAGCATTCGTTAGACCACAAGACATTACTAAGAATTCAAAGTAACCATACCTGGTTTGAAAGGTTGTTTTAGGAATATTAACATCCCTCACCCTAAGTTGGTGATAGCCCAAACCTAAGTCAATCTTCGAGAAATAACTCTCCACTTGGAGTTGGTCAAATAAATCATCAATTATAGGAAGCGCGTATTTATTCTTTATAGTGACCTTGTTCAGCTAACCGTATGTAATGCACATTTTAAGGGACCCATCCTTTTTTTCTCAAATAGTACCAGTGCACCCCATAGAGATATGCTAGGTTGAATAAAACCCTTGTCTAACAAATCCTTTAGTTAAGCTTTTAGCTCTTTCAATTCAGTTGGGGCGTATTTGGTATAACATCAATACCAAAGTCTATTTCCCATCGGGCAACTCGTCAGAAAAACCTCAGAAAACTCCCTCACTATTGGGACTAATTCTAAAGGAGGAGTATCAGACTTAAACGTTTTAACCCTTACAATATGGTATATACAACCCTTAGAAATCATTTTACAGGCCTTTAGAAACGAAATGATTTTCCATCTAGGAATTGAATTTCCCCATTTCCTGTCACGACCCAAAACGGGTCGCGAGTGGCACCCACACTTATCCTACTATGTGAGCGAACCAACCAATCTAAACCCCAACATTTTAACCATTATGAATAAAATACGATGCGGAAGACTTAAAACTCATTAACGAAATCAATTAAATAACTTCAAAATTTATCAATCATTATCCCCAAAATCTGGAAGTCATCACCACAAGAACATCTATCCTCAAATTACTAATCTAAGAGTATCTAAGAAGCTAAAATAAGTAAAAAGCTAGTCCATGCCGGAACTTCAAGGCATCAAGACATGAAGAAGATGATCCAGTCCAAGCTAGAAGCATTAGCTCACCCTGAGATCCGACGTGATGAAGACTGGCTAGAGTTGCGGTTGAGTTGAAGACGATGGTACGTTTGCTGCACTCCACAAATAACAAAGAAAAACAATTACAAGTAGGGGTCAGTACAAAACACGAGTACTGAGTAGGTATCATCGGCCAACTCAAAATAGAAAACAGTATATACCAGTTAATATCATAAAATCGACTACAATACTCAACATGTAGCAACAACAAGTACTGTAATCATTAATAACGTACGCCAAGTACACCCATGAGGACTCAAGCCTCAATACCATACTCATTTGGGAAAATAGGTTCATTAATTTGAGAATATTATCATATTTCAAGATTCATTCTCTTTCTATCCTGGTGTCGGAACGTGACACTCCGATCCTCATCATACTATCCTGGTGTCGAAACGTGACACTCCAATCCTCATCATACTATCCTGGTGTCGGAACGTGACACCCGATCCATATTCTATCCTGGTGCCGGAATGTGACACTCCGATCCTCATCATACTATCCTGGTGTCGGAACGTGACACTCCGATCCTCATCATACTATCCTAGTGTCGGAGCGTGACATTCCGATCCATATTCTATCCTGGTGTCGGAACGTGACACCCTGTCCTCTATTACTATCCTGGTGTCGGAACGTGACACCCGATCCTCTAATCTCATTACTTTAGTTCATCAAGCCTTCTTTTATACCAAGGCATCATCATTAACAAACTAAATTTAGGATTTAAGATTCAACAGCCTCATCATGCTAGTTTCATCACAATTATATATAAACACATCATGCATACACACAATTAAGCATATAGAAGGGTTTACAGTACTACCCAATACATATCATTCGCTATTAAGAGTTTACTATGAAATAGCATAAACCATAACCTACCTCCACCGAAGAATTGTGATCAAGCAATCTACTTTTCCAAAGCTTTGCTTCCCTCTTCGTTTCTCCTCTCTCTCTCGATCGTTATTCTCTTTCTCTCTGTTCTTTCTATCTTTTCTTTATTCAAACCCTTATTCTTTTACCCTAATTAGTATATAATTAAGTATAAAAGATGATAAAAGTAACCCACTATTTATTTCAAGGTTCTCCCTTTTAACCCCTAAGTAATTAAATTATTAACATTAAACCACTAACTTTATAATTATAAGCCGGAATAGTCCAAAACGCCCCTTAAAATATTTAACAAAAATCCGACCCAGTCAGGGTCACGCAGCCTGTGACGTCCCGTCGTGCCTGTGACGGTCCGTCCTGCTGCTTCCATCACAAAGTTCAGAGACTCCATTCATTAAAGAGTCTGTGACGGCCCATCATGTCTGCGACGGTCCGTCTTGCCATTTCGTCGCGAAGTCCAGAGAGTCGATCTCAGTACCCAAATTTCTAAATTCTAAGTGTTTTGGAACGAGACCCCCTCGACAGTCTGTCATGCCTATGACGGTCCGTCGTGGGATCCGTCGACTCAGCCAGTTTTTCCAGAAATAAGATCTGCTGCTCAAAACGACTAAACAGGTCGTTACAATAGATACCAATTTACCCATCGTTCGTCCTCGAACGATCATAAAAAGAAAAACAAGGGCAAAAGGGTGTACCTGAATTTGTAAACAGGTGTGGGTATCTTTCTTGCATATCAGCCTCCTTCTCCCAAGTGGACTCTTCAACTGGTCGATTCTTCCATTGAACTTTGATGGATGCAATCTCCCTTGATCTCAACTTGCGAATTTCTCTATCTAGAATGGAAACAGGCTCCTCCTCATAAGTCAAATTTTCATCAAGTAGAACTGAATCCCAACGAATGATATAGTTTCCATCCCCATGGTATCTTTTCAACATAGACACATGAAATACCGGGTGCACTCCGGAGAGTCCTGGAGGCAAGGCTAATTCATAAGCCACCTCCCCTACTCGCTTAAGTACTTCAAATGGTCCAATATACCTCGAGCTTAGCTTACCTCTTTTACCAAACCGCATCACACCCTTCATGGGTGAAACCTTCAGCAAAACTTGTTCACCCTCCATGAACTCCAAGTCCCTAACCTTTCGATCTGCATATTCCTTTTGCCTACTTTGCGCCGCTAAAAGCCTTTCTTGAATGAACTTCACTTTCTCTAATGATTCCCTTAAAAGATCAGTACCCCAAGGTCTAACCTCAAATGCATCAAACCAACCAATGGGAGACCTACATCTCCTCCCATACAATGCTTCGAACGGGGCCATATCAATACTTGAGTGATAGCTATTATTGTATGAGAACTCTGCTAAGGGTAAGAAGTTATCCCAACGACCACAAAATTCTATCACACATGCACGAAGCATATCTTCCATCGGTCTGAGGGTGAAATGCAATACTAAGGTCCAACCTAGTACCTAATTCAGCATGCAATGTTCTCCAAAACTTAGAAGTAAACTGCGTACCTCTATCTGATATGATGGAAAGTGGAACTCCATGCAACCGAACAATTTCTGAGATGTAGAGTCTGGCTAACTTCTCTGCATTGTAAGTCACCTTAATCGGAATGAAGTGAGCAGACTTAGTCAATCTGTCCACAATTACCCAAATAGAATCAAACTTGCCCAATGTCTTTGGAAGACCAACCACGAAGTCCATTGCAATTCTCTCCCACTTCCATTCAGGAATGGGCATTCTCTGAAGTGTTCCTCCAGGCCTCTGGTGTTCATACTTTACTTGCTGACAATTTGGACATTTGGCAACAAAATCAACAATGTCGCGCTTCATTCTACTCCACCAAAAGTGTTGCTTTAGGTCACAGTACATCTTGGTTGCACCAGGATGTATAGAATATCCGGAACTATGAGCCTCTGTAAGAATAGTGTGGATCAAATCATCGACATGGGGCACACATACCCTTTCCTTAATTCTCAAAACACCTTCCTCATCCATTATTGCTTCTTTAGCCTCTCCTCGCAACACCATATCCCGAATTCGGCTTAGTTTCTCATCATCAAACTGTTTTCCCTTGATCTTGTCAAGAAAAGAAGATCTCGTCCCACACTGGCCAAAAATCCTCCCTTCTCATTTACTTCTAACCTCATAAAGTCATTAGCCAGAGTCTGAACCTCTCTAGCCAATGGGCGTCTAGAAACTTGTAAGTGGGCTAAACTACCCATGCTCCTTGCTTTTCTACTTAAGGCGTCTGCCACAACATTAGCCTTTCCTGGGTGATACAAGATGGTAACATCATAATCCTTCAGTAGTTCCATCCATCTCCTCTGTCTCAAATTCAAATCCTTCTGAGTAAAGACATACTGTAAACTACGATGATCCGTATAGACTTTACACTTAACCCCATATAGATAGTGTCTCCATTGCTTTAATGCAAACACTACCGCAGCTAACTCCAAATCGTGGGTCGGATAATTACGTTCATGCACCTTTAATTGCCTCGAAGCATAAGCAATTACATTTTTCTCTTGCATTAGCAAGGCACCCAAACCAGAATAGGAGGCATCACAATACACAACGAAATTCTTGAGCCATCTAGGAATTGAATTTCCCCATTTCCTGTCACGACCCAAAATGGGTCGCGAGTGGCACCCACACTTATCCTACTATGTGAGCGAACCAACCAATCTAAACCCCAACATTTTAACCATTATGAACAAAATACAATGCGGAAGACTTAAAACTCATTAACGAAATCAATTAAATAACTTCAATATTTATCAATCATTATCCCCAAAATCTGGAAGTCATCATCACAAGAACATCTATCCTCAAATTACTAATCTAAGAGTATCTAAGAAGCTAAAATAAGTAAAAAGCTAGTCCATGCCGGAACTTCAAGGTATCATGACATGAAGAAGATGATCCAGTCCAAGCTAGAAGCATTAGCTCACCCTGAGATCCGACGTGATGAAGACTGGCTAGAGTTGCGGTTGAGTTGAAGACGATGGTACGTTTGCTGCACTCCACAAATAACAAAGAAAAACAATTACAAGTAGGGATCAGTACAAAACACGAGTACTGAGTAGGTATCATCGGCCAACTCAAAATAGAAAATAGTATATACCAGTTAATATCATAAAATCAACTACAATACTCAACATGTAGCAACAACAAGTATTGTAATCATTAATAAAGTACGCCAAGTACACCCATGAGGACTCAAGCCTCAATACCATACTCATTTGGGAAAATAGGTTCATTAATTTGAGAATATTATCATATTTCAAGATTCATTCTCTTTCTATCCTGGTGTCGGAACGTGACACTCCGATCCTCATCATACTATCCTGGTGTCGAAACGTGACACTCCGATCCTCATCATACTATCCTGGTGTCGGAACGTGACACCCGATCCATATTCTATCCTGGTGCCGGAACGTGACACTCCGATCCTCATCATAGTATCCTGGTGTCGGAACGTGACACTCCGATCCTCATCATATTATCCTGGTGTCGGAACGTGACACTCCGATCCATATTCTATCCTGGTGTCGGAACGTGACACCCGGTCCTCTATTACTATCCTGGTGTCGGAACGTGACACCTGATCCTCTAATCTCATTACTTTATATCATCAAGCCTTCTTTTATACCAAGGCATCATCATTAACAAAGTAAATTTAGGATTTAAGATTCAACAGCCTCATTATGCTAGTTTTATCACAATTATATATAAACACATCATGCATACACACAATTAAGCATATAGAAGGGTTTACAATACTACCCAATACATATCATTCGCTATTAAGAGTTTACTATGAAATAGCATAAACCATAACCTACCTCCACCGAAGAATTGTGATCAAGCAATCTACTTTTCCAAAGCTTTGCTTCCCTCTTCGCTTCTCCTCTCTCTCTCTCTCGATCGTTATTCTCTTTCTCTCTGTTCTTTCTATCTTTTATTTATTTAAACCCTTATTCTTTTACCCTAATTAGTATATAATTAAGTATAAAAGATGATAAAAGTAATCCACTATTTATTTCAAGGTTCTCCCTTTTAACCCCCAAGTAATTAAATTATTAACATTAAACCACTAACTTTATAATTATAAGCAGGAATAGTCCAAAACGCCCCTTAAAATATTTAACAGAAATCTGACCCAGTCAGGGTCACGCAGCCTGTGACGGCCTGTCGTGCCTGCGACGGTCTGTCCTGCTGCTTCCGTCACAAAGTTCAGAGACTCCATTCATTAAAGAGTCTGTGACGGCCCGTCATGTCTGCGACGGTCCGTCCTGCCATTTCGTCGCGAAGTCCAGAGAGTCGATCTCAGTACCCAAATTTCTAAATTCTAAGTGTTTTGGAACGAGACCCCCTCGACGGTCCGTCGTGCCTATGACGGTCCGTCGTGGGATCCGTCGACTCAACCAGTTTTTCCAGAAATAAAATCTGCTGCTTAAAACGACTAAACAGGTCGTTACATTTCCATTCAAAAACGGGCTCATCAGGAAAGTGAAACTTTACTACTCGAGTCCTACAATCAATGTAAGCAAAACAAGCATGCAACCAATCCATCCCCAAAATGACATCAAAATCCAACATATCTAACTATACCAAATCAACTTGAGTGAATTTAAAAAGTAAAGAAACATGGCAATTTCTATAAACTATTTTTGCAACAACTGAGTCACCAACTGGGGCGGATACTAAAAAAGGTTCTATTAGAGTTTTGAGGAGTACATCAAATTTCAAGATGCCAAAGGTGTAACAAAAGATAAAGTAGCACCAGGGGATAATAGTGCATATATATTAATGGATAATACTCGTAACATACAAGTAACAACACTTGGGGATCCATCTTGATCACTTTGGGAATTGGAGAGCATAAAAGCGACTATTCTTCGGAGCATCCCAATTAGAACCACTTGGGGGGGCCTTGATTACCCTCTCTTCCTTTGGCCGAATGAGTTGAACAATATTTCAGTTGATGCCCACCCTTTCCATATCCATAGAACACACCCATACCGACAAGACATTTAGCTTCATGGTTTTTACCACATTTTGCACATGTAGGCCTCTTTCTATAAGAACCACCTACACTACCACTCTGTGGCTTAAGAGTAGGTACCATTTCTTTGTTGGTATTAGAAGTATTAGTGGTACCTTGATTAGAAAACGTCTTTTTGAACTTTGGTTTGCCTTAAATCCTCTTTAGAAGAATTATTATCCTCTACTCTTGTGCTCTTCAGTTCTCTACCAGCCTGCATGAGCTTTTCTTCCTCAATTTGTTCGTCATAGACCATAAGGCGTGAAATATTTATGCTTGGAATGAGCATTGCTGAAAGACACTCGTTTACCACCAAAGAAGATACACACATTACAAATGTTTATTCTTCTTGGCCCGTGAGTTTGTCACTAAGGTTAGGGCATGCTTAGACAATTGCGTGAAATTAATCGCATACTCTTTCACACTCATACCTCCTTGGCGAAGGTTGATGAATTCTTGCATCTTCCTCTCCCTCAACACTAGTGGAAAAAATCTGTCAAGGAAAGCCGACTTGAACGCTTCCCAATTAATCGAGCCCTCTCCCACAATTCTTTCTCCTTTCCATACCAAACCTGAACTACATCCTTCAACTGGTAGGCAGCCAAATCCGCCTTCTAACTATTAGTCACTCCTATAGCATCAACCACCTTCCACACTTCAATTATAAATCCTTGTGGATCCTCATCAACTTTGGAGCCATAGAAGGTAAAGAGATTAATTCTAGTGAAATTGCTAATCTTGGAAGTGGTTGTGCTAGCATTCTGATTTGATTGAACTCTTGCATCTTTCGTGACATGATCTGTCAAAGCCTGAGTTAGGGTCTCGAGATCCATCCTAATCTCTATATTAGTCATATCTCTCACTCCAACAGGCACTTAAGGATTTCGAGGAGCTTAGGGAAGATTCCCCTCAATGACATTCTCTTATTGGCCTCTCCTTGCATTACCTCTCCTCGTATTTCATTTCCTATAACTGTAATAAAGAGGTTAGAATGGAGATAATAGGGTTAAGTTTTTAAGCATGCTTAGAGAGTGATGAAAGAAAGGAAAAACTCTTAAAGATACTATAGCCTCTTACTCATAAGTGTGGAGCATTTCACACTCGTGAACATGACTCTATTGGATGTGGTTTCATGAGACATCAATCCTAAATATTATTTCCGAACCCTTATGCTCTGATACCAAGTTTGTCACGACCAGGGGTTACCCCTAGACATAACATAGCGTAGTTGAACCCTAACGGGTCGCATACAAACCCTTAGCATAATCATACACATAATGTCATAAGAAACTGTAACAATCTTAAAAATGGATATGCTAAGTAATGCTTAATGTGTCTAGAATGCCAACGATTAGATCGGGTTCACACGGATTGATGCGCGTAGAACCAGACCTCAGAACCCTTGCTACATCCAAGCCAACTAAATTGGGGAGTTAGTTGAGCTAGGAAAGGTTGGGTCCAACCATGTAGGGCTCTCGAATACGAAGATTTACTCGAAGAAGTCTTTATCAGACTTAAAAAGAGGAAATCTTTGGTTTGGAGGGTCTAGGGGTAAAATACTTTTTTTCCAGGCTAAGGGTAGTATCTTAATTATCCTAAATATATAATTAATTATTTAATTAATAAGGTGGAGGGGAATTTGGGGAGAGAGGGCCAAAATTGGGCTCTTGAAGTGAAGTCTTGCTCCACCCGAGTTCGAACCTAGGTGGAAGCAATGAATTAAATTATTTTTAATTTAATTTGGTAAATTAATGTAATTAATTTATATTTATTAGTTATTAGCTGATTTAAAATAAAAGGAATTCAGATTTTTAATAATTAAATAAAACCTTATTTGACTAAGTCCTAAACTAGACTCCTAAGCCTAAGAAAACTCTTCTCTCCCACGCTCATCTCTCTCTCTCACTCTCTATCACTCTCATTCACGTTTTCTCTGCCAAAATAACTCCAAAAAAGTAGGTAAACCAAAGTTCTTTAAACTTTAACAACTCCCACGAAAATATAAGAAAAACAAACGTTAATCAATCACGTACGAAAAAAGAAGGTTTTTTGTCGAGTTTGGTGTTGAACTTTTGGTGTTGGAAGTGTGTTTGGAGGAGTTCTTTGGGAAGCAAGTCGAGGTTTGAACATCAAAAAGGTATGGTTTCTATTCCCTCTTAGTCCCTTTCCCAAGATACCCCCTAAGGTTCAGACGAATCTATTCCAAAAACTAGGATTGTTCCCCGTTGCATGTCCCTGTCACTAGGTCCCATTGAATCATAGGTTGGTTATGTTTGCTGGTAGAAAACTAGGGATGAAACGTGTTTTCCTGATGATTATGTGTTGATATGTATGTTTGGAATTATGTGACTTATGTTGATGTTTCCGAAAATATAACTACGTGTGTATGTGTGTGTTGCCATGGCTATTGTTCATGGTTTAGAACTTGAAATGGCATGATAGTTCTTTATATTTCATGTACACATTTTGATGTAAATGTGATGTTCATATGAGTTTAAATGTGGCTGATTTGAGGGATAATCTCTTGTCTAAACAAATCCATGAAAACGTACCTAAAACGTTCTAAATGCACTACGAAATTCCCCTAAGAACTAAGGTGTAACACTATGAAAGGATGCTGAAAAATTAAAAGAATATTTCCAGCTTCTAGTGATGATTTTTGGTCAGCAAAGAGGGTTCAAAGTGTTGAAAAAAATGAATTAAAACAAGTGAGGTCATACAGGATTGAACCCGTGACCTCACCATGTTAAAAATCATGAAAATAAAGAAGTAAAAAGAAATGTGGTGAAGGGGATTTGAACCATGGTATTGGCTGGAAAGTGTAACTTAAAAGAAAAAAGTAAGAAATGAGAGGAGTGGGATTCAAACCCACCACCTCTCAATCAGATTTAAGGAGGAGAATAAAAGAAAATAAAGGGAGAGGCGTGTGGGAATCGAAACCACGACCTATTAGGCATATTAAGGAGGAGAATAAACAAAAATAAATGGGGAGGCGTGTAGGAATCAAACCCATGACCTCTTAGGCAGATTAAGGAGGAGAATAAAAAAAATTAAAGGGGGAGGCGTGTGGGAATCGAACCCACAACCTCTTAGATAGATTAAGGAGGTGAATAAAAAAAAAGGGGGGGGGGGAGGCGTGTGGGAATCGAACCCACAACCTCTTAGGCAGATTTATGGAGGAGAATAAAAGAAAAATAAAGGGGGAGGCGTGTGGGAATCGAACCCAGACCTCTTAGGATTATTTAAGGAGGAGAATAAAAGAAAAAATAAAGAGAGGCTGTGGGGGTTTTATCCCACAACCTCATAGTCAACTTAAAATAGATAAAAAAAAATAAAGGCGGCTGTGGGGGTTTGTTCTCACAACCCCTTGACCAAGTAAGAGGTACTTCAAAGGACAAAAATAAAGAGGAAATGTTGATGTTGGGGCTCGATCTAGGATCCCAATGTCATGTGGACCAAAATACAATAAATGAAAAAATGTTAGTGTTGTCTAAGAGATTCGAAATTGGGTTCCCTTGCCCAAATTCTATATAGATGCATAAGTCATACATAAATTAAATCTTCAAGAATAATGCTGCCTACTTAGATCGAAATTGAGATCTTGGCATACATACAAGATGCATAAGTTTTGTACTACGTAATCTTAGAAAGATATGAATCAGTTAAACGAACTATTAATGGATCCTCATGGCTTGTATGATAGACCAATAAGTCTAGCATACGTTTAAAAATAAGTGAACCTAAGATGTATGTAATGAAATGATGTAACCCTAGAAGGGTTAAGTACGAGTGTAAAACACACTAAATGTCCAAGTGCATTGGCATACGATGAAATGATTATTATGTAATGAAATGATGAAACCCTAGAAGGGTTAAGTAAGAGTGTGAAACACACAAATGACCAAGTGCATTGGCATATGATGAAATGAACATTCACGTAAAAAGGGGTGAGTAATTATGAAGAGCAAATGTGCTAATGTTGATGAATGTGGTGACAACATGATATGAGTCTAATGTAAAAAATGAGAGCAATCTCAAATGAGCCTAAGTAAATATTACCAAAACGTACTCACTTATGAGAGTGGAAAGTTAATGAAGAGACCAGTCTCTATGAACACTCTAATGAAAGTATTGAGATTAACACATATAATACTAATGATGAGATGAGAAATCATCTATTGAGCTATGATTTCTTCATACTAGAATCCAGCTTCCATGACGTATGAGTTGAATGTAATGGAACTTTATATTGAGCACTGATAGACTAGCTATGAGTGGTGATGCCTTCTTTCGGGAAAGGTGGAGTTTCACGTAACTCTCATGAGATGAGAGTGTCTGGCATGCCGGGTATGAGTCTCCTTATATCTCCTAGTCTTTCGAACCTATACTGGAAATATAGGGATCTAGCGTGTTCAATACGCTAGCATGTTTTGGGTCACTTTGGCCAAAGATTCCACCTCTTTTCGGTGTGGGGTTTCATTACACTGGATTTCATGATGCTCACATGATCTATGCTGGTTAAAGTTAAAGTTCCCAATGAATGAATGAGGCCAATCTCAAATGATGCACATAATGAAACGAATGATACCAAAGGTGTTAGGATAGGATAATCAAGAGGTGAGTTAGATTCAAGTAATGACATTAGGTCATTCTTGGTCATTGCACAACGAACCCGATGAAAGTCTTAAACTACATCCTAGGTATAACTGGTGTTTACACTGGACCATGAATGATATGAAATGAAGTACGTATGAATGAATGAAGTAGACTCTTTGTTTGCTAAAGCAGACTCCCTAGTTGAGGTTCCATATGTTGAGTCCTCATTTTTGGGAAGTCTTAATGTCAAGTCCATGATTCCAATGTCTCATGACATACGAATGAATGATATGAACACCTTTATGTGTTATAGGAATTATGATATGTGCTATGTGTACGATGTTGTGTGATGTGTGCAACATGTTAAGTATGATGATGCATGTTTCTCTCATGGAATAACTTTCCTAATCCAAATTTGGAAAGCTCATAAACTTTCCTAATACAAATTTGGAAAGTTCACTCACTTTCCTAATGTCAATTTGGCAAGTCCACTGACTTGACCTGCTATAATTATGTTGCTAGGAAAGAGCTATTCTTACTCATGCATGTCCTTGGTGTGTGCTTGCATATACCCATACTTAATACAAGTGTGTACTAACCCTATACAACTCTAAACTTTTAGGTGCAGGCACAGGTGGACGCTAGAACTACAGGATCAACGCTGCAGTTATCCAAACGTCGAGCATTCATCGGACTTGGTAGGCCCTCATGCTTTCAAGGATGCTTGCCCATTTACATTCTAGCTTACTTGTAGGATTGATCTAGTGGAGTATGTTCCACTAGCGTTTTTTTCCCGTTATTACGTATGTAGTAGAATGTTTAGTAAGAATGTTAAGAAACAAAAAGTTTCAAATTTTCAGCTAAAATTAACCTAGACGAAGTAAGAAAGACGTAAGTAGGCTTGTATGCGACCTCTGAGAGGTCAACGACACCGGTCTCGTCTGGGGTCTAGACTGTGGTCGTGACAGAAATAATGCTGAAAATTAAAACTTTTCAAACAAAAGTCGTACTTCAAATATCATCAATAAAGAGTTGTGAATTACTAGACTTGTCTCACTAAAACTATATAAACTTAAGATTACGAAATTAGGGACTCAACCCTTTTACATCGATGAAAGTCATCAGAAAATAATGTACGTCAAAAACTATAGCTGAAATAACAATTTGTTCCTTGAAGTGGAAGACTCACCAAAACTTAGGGAGTAGTTGACCCAAGCTTTAATTTTAAGAAAGAATTAATGATTCAACGTCTGGAACCTACACTCATAGTATGTAGAAAAGAAGGGGTTAACACAAAAATTTACAAATTATGGAAACATGCAATAAAACATTTAAACATGCTAAATAGGACATTTTTAGTGGAAATATGCATTTATCAAGTTTGGGAAGCCAGTACGCATATGCAAATAGTCACAATACATACATAACATAATAATATCAACACATTAGCAACCTCTAGGAACACTTGTGCAATGTATGGTTAGAATCCCATAATACCAACCTTACGAAGCATTCCTTGAAGCCACATATTTGTTACCATAATCTTCAAGCTTATCTCGCTCCATAAAAATGATTGAAGAATTGTAAAAGTACATGAATAAAAATCATGGACGTCATCTATTCATATCTTATCATACCATAAGGAAACCATTCTACAACATCCTAATAAGTCCTCCTTGTGCAACGTAAAAGGGAAGTCCCATTCCCTCACTCCTACCAAGTAAACCCATCAAAAAGTAGTATTATAATTTCTATCATATTGATTTTCTATCATAATCATTTATCTTATTATTATTATTATTATTATTATTATTATTATTATTATTATTATTATTATTATTATTATTATTATTATTATTATTATTATTATTTATTTTTGTTGTTGTTGTTGTTGTTATTGTTATTATTATTATTGTTATTATTATTATTATTAAACAAATGTATAGTATAATGAAAAAGAGAAAATATGGTGTCTGTGACAACATATATAACCTCTATTGAAAAAACACTACAAAATTATCTGCATGTGCTCCGACAAAAAGGACACATGTGGCAACATATGTCACTGAAAAAAGATATGTGATAACATATGTCACAAAAAATAGCTATGTGGCAACAATATATTATCACCAATTGTTCATTTTTTATGATAATATTAATATTAATGATTATTATTATTTTTTTTTTGTTGGAACAAATGTCAATTATGATGGAAAGAAAGAAAATTGGTGTTTGTGGTAACATATATAACCTATGTTGTAAAAAGTACCACAAAATTATCTGCATGTTCCTCAACAGAAAGGATATATGTTGCAACATGTCACACTTTGAATCGTCAAAATTCAAAAAAAATTTAAAAAGATTTAAAATAATTGTCCCTTCATTTTCCCTCTCTCATCTCCTCTATAAAAGATCGTTTCATGTTCCAAATTTAATTTACTTTTACGAATTTCCATTTTTTTCTATTCTTTCCTTTCTCTCGTTCCATTAGTCCTTCATCGATCAAGGTTGTTGTTGCGATATTTTTTTACAATATCAATGGTAATCTGTTGTGATCTTCTTCTATAACAAGGCGTCGTTGCACTCATCATTTCTAGTTAATCGTTGATATCTTCTCAAGTAAAATTTCATTAGGATTTGGAAATATTTGTATTAAATCAGGACCATTTTAGTGATTTTATCACTTACTTGTTTGTAGTATGGTTGGGTTGTTAGTCCTTTTGAAATATTATTTGATTTCAAAATCTTAATTTGTAGTTTGTTGGTTCATGTTTGGTATTGAAGTGAATTTGTTGTTTGTGTTGTTCTGTATTGTGTTTTATGTTATGTTGTTGTGTCACATTGTTGTGTTTGTCATCATTATTTTTGTTAAGAAATATTTAATTTTGTGGTTGTAGATAAAACATATAATGCCACATATCAAAACAAAAAATTTATTAACATATGAAACAACTGACACTACAAAGATCCAGAAGAGGCCTAGGACTAATACTTATAGGAAAAAAATGAAAATTCGACGAACCCTTTTTTAAAAGAACTTACATCTTAAGCAGATTCTTCTTCTCAAATAGAACTAGATTTTTCTCAAAAAAAATAAAAAAAAAATAAAATAAAGTTGATGATGATAGAGAAAAAGCAGAAGAAGTTGAGAAAGAAGAAGGAACAAAATAAGTTCAGGAAGAAGAGGAAATTAAAAAAGAAGTTGAGGAATATAAATTAAAACAAAGAAGTAGTTGAGGAAGAAGAAGAAAAAAATAAAAAAGTAGTTGAGCAAGAAGAAGGAAAAAATAGAAGAAAAAAATAAAAAAGTAGTTGATCAAGAAGAAGGAAAAAATAAACAAGTACTTGAGTAAAAAGAAACAAAAAATAATGAAGTAGTTGAGGAAGAAGAAGAAAAAATAAATGAAGTTAATGAAGAAGAACAAGAATAAAAAATGAAGTTGAGGACAATGATGGGATCAAAACTGTCAATGCACACATTTTTTCTGTTCATCATTAACCTAATACTATGAGTGATAGCATTTTTTGGTCGTCCATGAGAAAATCTTTCGACTCATTCAGGACCATACTCAAGGCAAATGGTTAAGAATATTTTGTTAGAAATAGTTGTTTTGGTCAATATATTGATTTGCCATAAACTAATAATGCACGTTTTCAAATGACTATGATCTATGAAATTCTGAAAAGAAGGTTCATTTTTTTAGAATAATGAAAAGAAGGAAGAGGTGTTGATTAATTATTATGACATGAAACCCTTTTTTGGCAAAAGAGAGTTTGTCATAGTTACAGCGTTAAAATGTCATTATCTTTTAGAGAAAATCCCTGAATTCACAGGGAAAAAACAACCACGAAGACAAAAGAAAGGAGAAGCACAAACAAGTAAGCATCAATCAACTGAAGAGTAGGATTTGACATCCTTTGTTTGCCCAAGATTCAAAAATCCTCATTTGATATTTTTGTTGATTGACAAAGATACACCAAGAGATTATAAGGAGTAATTAAGCTTACTTTATTTTGTACATAATATTTTTTTGGCCAAAGATGTCAAGAAAAATAGAGCCCATAAATTGGTGAAGTTCTTTGAGGATGTTGAGGCTTTCAACAACTATTTTTGGGGTCATGAAAGCTATGAATTAACTGTCGATTACTTGTTGAAACCTTTATCTCTAAAGACCAATAACTTATTTGTCTTTCCATGGGCTTTCATGGTAAACATAAATGTTCTTAATCTTTTTATATTTTATTAAATAATTTAATATTTGATTTATGACATATTTTTCTTTTTTATAGGTTTGAGCATTCGTAGTCATTACTTATTTGAGGCATCATGTAACTGCAGAAGAATAAATTTAATCTTCGAGGATATTGAGATGGTTGAGAGCTAAAACAAAAACTATAAAAAAATCCACCAGATATTACAAATTTGAAATTGTCATATGTATCAATTGTTGCTATAGATGAGTCATATGTTGCTATAGATGGGTCATATGTTGCTGTAGATGCCCTCTATGTCGCAACAGATGCATTCTCTATAGCAACATTTGACCCATGTATAACAATATGTGATCCAAATATTTCTACATATATTGCATATGTTGCTAGAGATGATGCCTATGTTGCAACATCTGACAGAAATGTTCCTATAGATGCCCAGATGTTGCAACATATGACCACATATATAACAACATCTCACCCAAATATTTCTAAAGACGACTTACTTTTATAATTTTAGATTGTGCACCCATAACTTGTCCCAACAGAAAATGAATTACAAATGCGATATCTAATTACTCTAAGGTTGGTTTACAACCTTATATGATCCTGTTGTGGATAAAGTTAATACGAAATTGGCTGGAGCATCAAAAATCAAGAGAGACAGAGTTTATAATGAACTAGTTGTTTTTTATGGGGTTGATATTGGTGGAGGTATTGATGTTGGCGCTGGTGTTGATGTTGGTGGTATTGATATTGGTGCTGATTTTGATGTTGGTGATATTGGTGCTGGTGCTGGACAAGACCAAGGGACTACTACTTGTAGAAGATGCTTTGTCTTTCTCAGTGAGAAGTGCAAAAAACAAGATGAAGATTCTATCATGTATCTTCAAACATTGAGTCAAGCTATAAATGAATTTATAAACAAGAGGGGGAGGGGGTCAAAGTCATTCAATCAAAGAATGTTTGGCATCCATATACTCCATAGGTCAAGACGAGGAATTTTTTTTATTAAGGCAATACAAAATTTGAAGAAGAAGATCTTTGGAGAATATCCAATGACCGTAGGAGTGGAAATTGTTGGAGTTCAAGCATGTGAATATTTATGTGTGTGTGCGTATAACTCAAAATAACAAGTTGGTGGAACTGATGAGAGAAAGGATGTGCGTGCACAATACGACATGCACTATTTTAGTGGAGAAGATTTGAGGATCATGAAAAATATGAAAATTTGGTGGGAAGATTGGGTAATTTTTCTGTACTAGTAACTTCAATCTATAATTTTCATTTGTTTTATATTTTAAATAATTACTCTTCTTTACTCTTAAATATTATTTTCTATTTCGGTATATTGATAAAATTCTTATTCTCATGTGGAAGAGACATGTCAGATACCCTGAATACTATGAATTCACAGATAGAATTTTGAATCACAATTTCTATATCAACTTCAAACAAAGATATGACAAAATCAGTGAGGAGGCAACAATAATCGGAGACAGAAGCTTTACATAGTTAACTAATGAGTTTGAATGGGATGAAAATATGATTAACTTTGTCAGGGGCATTCGACCATATCCTGGGGACATGGATTAGATTGGTGCAAAAATGATTTTGACAGTCATGAACCTAACCAAAACTAATTTTGTGACTCTTGAGATCCTCCTGCACGAAGGTCATGTGAATGTTTATGACTGCCAGTTGATAGGTATGGAACATGCCACTTGACATTCATACGACATGTGTTCGAGTTGCTGCCAAAATTGTTGAAGCAAAGTGGAATAATAAAGCATTTGTCAAATAAGTTCCTCATGAATAATGAAAATTTGAAGGTCGATTGGAATCTATGGTAACAAATGAAATCAAAGACGTGTGCGGGTAATACTTGCTTGCATTTATTGAGCATTTGATTACCAGGACAACAATTTGACCTCCCCAAACCATGTTGTGTGACAACGCAGTTTGTTGAATGCAATGGGTTTAGGTTGTTGGGATAATATCTAGGAGCTTGGAGTCTTGACAATGTATTTGCAATTAATGACAATGTTTTATTTTATCATTTATGTTATATTATCTTATAATGAGACCAAGTACATAGTATGTAATTTTATAGTGAGAGCAAGTACTTAATCAAATCTTGTTACATAAAACTGATATGTAGCAACAAATAAGTCATTTGTAGCAACATATGTGACATCTTTAGCAACATATGCCTCAAAAGGTCAAACATTGCAACATAGGGGTGATATTTTACAACATTTAAGACATCTATAGAATCAAATAAGTCTTACATAGCAACATATGTCTCATATGTAGCAATATATGGGTTATCTGTAGCAACATATGTCTCTAATGGTCAAACATTGCTACATATGGGTGATATGTTGCAATATTTGAGACATCCAAACATGGGTCATCTGTAGCAACATTTGAGTCACATATTACTAAATATGGGTGATTTGTAGCAACATATGATTCAAATGTTGCGATATTTGACTCATATTTATGTTAAGTACAAGTAAATATGTTGGAACAAGAGTACAAAATTACGCTTATTTATTTTCAAAAATATGATAATTTTATTGGTGTACACAACTATATACGAATTTTCCATCCTCCATAATATTCTTCTTGGTCATGCTTAAAAATAAAAAACAAATCACAACAAACAACAAGAAGATTAGCTTTCAGTTGTTATAACATTTAATCTTATTTTTCTCCTTCATCACCCATTTGTTACTTCTTTTAATATGACATTCATCATCAATTTTCAACTCCTTAGTTCTGTTCATCAATCTCAGAATAACTAGCTTGAATCTTATATCAACATTTTCACGATCCCTCCGTCTGAAGAAGTTGCATGCATTCTCCTAAAATACACACCACAAAGATATTTAAATAAAATAAAATATAAAATATAGAGAAGTCTCTACACTAAGATATACAAATGTACATACATGATAGAGTGGACAAAACAAAAATCTTCGACCATGAAGTTTGCATGGAAAGTAAGTTTTCATGTTTGCAACAAATTCTCATACACAACATGGGATAATTTTCATCATTAAGATTTTGATTCAATATTGCATTTGACATTATATAAAAAGTAACAAAAATAAACAAAATTTACATCTCAAATGCTCTAGTACAATACTACTACTTCAGTCAGATTTAAGAACTTGATTGGAGGATTTGGAGTCAACATTGAGTGATTAAATCTACAGGGACATCAACATATTTTTAATGAAGGGTGATGTATCAGAGCTAACCATGCACTTTGTCATAAGACTACTACAAGAAAAAAAATCTTAGTTGGCTACAAAACTTGGGAAACATTTAACATAATCATAAACACGGTGTTTTATATAAAGTAAGAAGACTACCAAATGATGAAACTAATATCCATTAGACAAGGTTCGACAAAAACAAACAAAAAAACACACTTGAAAAAGACATCATATAAACTGAGAACAACATAATTACGTTGATCACCCACAACAAGAGCATATGTAGACTTAAATTTGTCCAAGGTGGTAACACCTTCTTAAGGAAATTTCAGTGTGAGAGGAGGAGAGGAGAAAAAATAAAGTAAATAATAAAAAATCAAGCGCTTTTTTTTTGAATTAAGAGAAAATCCTAATTAATTCTTTTAATGAGTGAGAGTGATTGGAGTATTCTAGAGTGATTTGCTACATTACATGTTGAATTAGGTGACAATTAGGATATACATGTGTTGCCACATATGACATGTTTGTTGCGATTTGTGTTGGAAAATTAAACAACTTTTCCAACAGAATGTGAATATGTTGTCACATATGACACTTCAAGGATTGATTATTCGACAAATTAAGCGATTTAGTAATAAAAATGCCAAATTGGATCAAATTTTAGTGCATTAGACCATAATAAAGTAATAAGAATTATAACACTTGGAACAACGATTTACAAGGGTGTTATATAACTATCATGTAGAGTTACTTGATCATTGTATGATGAACTAGTGGTATGATAGTCTTTGTAAAAATAATTAATAGAATTTAATGAAGATTGTTGCATTAGACCATAATTTTGTACAAAGACATGTTGTAGGACTATATATTAGTATTACATGTTGAATTAAGTGACAATTTAATTGAATTAACCCCAAAAAGCACACTTTAGGATATACATATGTTGCCACATATGACATATATGTTGCAATTTCTCCAACAGGACGTGAATATGTTGCCACATATGACACTTCAAAGGAATACAAATTGAGCAATATAGCAATAAAAAATGTCAAATTTGACCAAATTTTAGTATATTAGACCATAATCAAGCAATAAAAATATGTTATATCACTTGGAACAACAATTTACAAGGGTGTTATATGTCTATCATATGAAGTTACTTGGTCATCATATGATGAACTAGTGGTATGATAGTATGTGTACAAATAATTAATATAATTGAGTGAAGGTTGTTGTATTAGACCATAATTGTTAACTTAGACATGTTGTAGGACTATATATTAGTGTTACATTTGAATTAAGTGACAATTTAATTGAATTAACCCCCAAAAACAAAGTTTAGAATATACGTATGTTGACACACATGACATGTCTATTGTGATTTGTCCAACAAAACGTGAATATGTTGTCATATTTGACACTTCAAGGATGGGTCAACAAATTGATCAATTTAGCAATGAAAATATTTTCAAATTGAATCAAATTTCGTACATTAATCACAATTAAGCATTAAAAATATGATTTTACACTTGGCACAACGATTTACAAGGGTATTATATAACTATCATATGAAGTTACTTGGTCATTGTGTGATGAACTAGTGATATGATAGTCTTTGTAAAAATAATTGATAGAATTGAATGAAGGTTGTTCCAGTAGACCATAATTTTATGCTAATATATGTTGCAGGACTATATATTATGTTACATGTTAAATTAGGTGACAATTTAATTGAATTAACCCCAAAAAGCACGCTTTAGGATATACATATCTTGTCACATGTCTGTTGTGATTTGTCCAACAAAACGTGCATATGTTTCAACAAATGACACTTCAAGGATGAGTTATTTGATTAATTGAGTGATTTAGCAATGAACAATTTCTAAATTGGACCAAATTTTTAATACATTGGACCATAAGTAGAATGCATATTTTTTTAGATTAAATATTTTATAAATCAATATAAAACACAAAAAGTCACCTTTTTCTCCATGAGTTTGCAAGAAATGTATATCTATTGCCACACATGACAATTTAATTAATACAAAAATTTAACTATATCTATTTCTAAATCACAACTACGCAATTCACAACGAATGTGATGAATTGATGAACAACGCGACAAATTGGTCTTTCTCACACCCTTCCAAATAAAATATATTGCAACTTCTTTCGACATATTCTGATTTTTAGTGACTCCATTTTTCTCATGTTGGCATTGATATTATTACTTATTTTATAGATTCACCGCCCTTGAAGATTAAAATTATGGCAAACACATAGGATGTACCAATGTGGCTACATGATGTTGCTTGATTAATCATTCTCAATGAATTTGGATCGCTATGCAGAAAAAATCACCCTACAGAAGAAATAACACATTTAAAAAGGAGAATACATTGACAAAAACGTGAATACATGCGAAGAACATTAAAAATCACGCCTTTTTTGTATAAGACTTTTAATTCTCCAATGCTCTGCACATTTCCAGAAAAAAGATGCATTTTCGAACAACAGGACAAGGTTTACACGACCATATACATTCACTAAAGTCGACCAATATTAACTTTTGATATACAAAAGGTTCACTAATGACTTGATTGAAGACTCTGGAACTGAGAAACCAAACGAAATGGTTAGGAAATCAAATTAAAGAGTGAAAATTGATTAATACATACATACCTTAATTTAACATTCATTAAATCTTTGAAGGAGTAGGAAGCAATCCTTTCAACGATATCGATTAGTAGTTCCCTTGGAAGGGATTCAAGGTGGTTGTTTTTACTCCTATTCATTTTTAAAGAGTTCTTTTTCTTCCTTCCCATCTTGGAGAAAATTAAATGGACGAATCTAACTTGTGTTCTTATGCAATTCAAACATATCTGGTTCAATTTCTGCTGAAAAATTTAATTTTATCCAACAGAACGTGCATATGTTTCCACATATGACATCTCAAGGATGGTCAAAATGAGAAAATAATGAAAAAAATAAATATTTTTATCTCAAACATTTGATAAAGAATAAATACAAAAATCAGTACAAAACACAAAAAGACAATCTTATTTACCATGAATTTGCAAGTTATGTACATATATTGTCACATATGACAATTTAATTGATACCACACAATGGTATAAGGTAGAAATTTAACTACATAATCTTAGTTGTAAATCACAACTGCATACTCCCTTCGTCCGGTATTGTTTGTCATGGTTTCTATTTTTAGAGTCAAACTATAAAACTTTGACTAACATTTTAAGATGTATTTTTTCATCATATTAATATGCAAATTTTTTTAATTTATAGTACTTTTCATATAGTTTTAGAATATCTAATTTTTATTTAAAATATCAAATTAATGTGATCCAATTTACCTTTGAAAACTAATCAAATTGACTTTCGATAAGCGCAACATGACAAACAATTCTGGACGGAGGGAGTAAAATTCATAATGAATATTATTTTCATTGTCACTTCCCATGGGCCAACCATAATTCTTGTAAGAGATTTGTTCAGGTTGATGAACAGTGCAACAAATGGGTCTTTCTCACAACAAATGAGGTTCTGGTACCCATATTTCACCTAAAATTTATCGCAAATGTTGTCAACATCTTTTGACTTTTATTGGCTCCATTTTTTCATGCTGATAATGAATATTAATCCTTGTCTCATGGACTCACTGCTATTGCAGATTGAAATTATAACAAGCACATAGAATGCACCAATGTGGCCATCGGCTACTACTAGATTAATCATTCCCAATATTTCACATTATGATTGAAATAATCAATCTACATAAAAAATAACACATTTAAAAGGCAAAATATTTCACATTTTGATAATAAAAACACGAATACATATGAAAAATATTAAAAATTATCATGTCGTTTCTGTATAAGACTTCTATCTCGATGCTCTGAACATTTCCAGGAATGATTTGGCATTTTTTAATTTCACCGACCATCTACAATAAGGGAAGTTGACGAATGTTATGTTTTGATATACGAAAGGTTCATTAGTGGCTGGATTATAGACCTTGGAACTGAGAAATCAAATCAAATTATTAGGAAATCAAATTAAAGAGAAAAAATTGATTAATACAATACATACATACCTTAAATTAATATTCTTTAAATCTTTTTAGGAATAGGAAGCAACCTTTTCAACGATATCAATTAGCAGTTTCCTCGGAAGGGATTAAAGGTAGTTGTTTTTACTCCTAGTCATTTTTAAAGAGTTCTTCTTCTTCCTTCCCATCTTGGAGAAATTAAATGGAAAGACCTAAGTCTTAGGAGAAAATTAAATGAAAGGTGTCAATTAATTAAGTTTGGTTTTTACTTTTGGAAGGATCTAAGTTGTATGTGTTCTTCTTATATAATGATCCCAAATTAATTAAATTTGAAAAGTTGCAACTTCTAGAGAGGAAGAGAAGAAGAGAGAAGAGATAATTTTTGACTTTTCAAAAGCAAGTACTTATTTTTAAAAAAAGGGTAAAGTATGAAAAGTCCTAATTTTTTTCCTGGAAAGTTGTTCCAATGACAATCATGATTGATTGATTTTTCACACATCTTACTAATAATTATTTTTTAGAAATATGTTGAAATAAATGCATTTTCTGTTGTACTTGTAACTCATAATTCACATATGTTGGATCAGATAAAATATTATGTTGTGATATTCATTACATAATTAATATATGTTTGAATAAATGTGTTACTCGGTAGTACATGTAACACATAGTTGACATAAGTTGGAACATATGCAATATCGTATTGTAAAATGTAAGACATAATTGACATAGTTAGAAGATATATAATATTCTATTGTAAAATCTAACACATAATTAGCATATGTTGAAACATAAGCAATATTCTTTTGTAAGTAGTAACACATAATTGTCATATATTGCCACAGATGCATTAGTTCAAAATAAATCACACAATTTGTTTATATAAATAACCTGACATATACATTGATTCAAATTAAGATAAAAAAAATATAGGGAACATCATCCTCAAATAAAAAAGAACATTCATAATGTTCTAACAACACTTATGGAGAATTTTGATTTGGACATGTTGTTCATTTGTGTCTTAAGTCCCTACATACAGAACAATTATTTTTTGTTGTTGAAAATGATTCACCAACTCTACGCCGTGTCTTATATATCCTTCTTCCAGGTTTGCTTAGATTAACATATGGATGAGGTATTTCTCTCTATGATACCCAAAAGGATAATCCAAATATCTTCAAGTGGCACCAGGTGAATTTTATCACAATATGACATTATGTATTTTTCTACTAAATAATATGGAGAGGATTACTCATAAATATGATCCAAAATCAACACCATGTTAGGATCAAAGCGTTGCCAAAAAATCTACAAAAATAAGTTCTTCTTTGTAGATCAACCATAGCAACATCACCATGGGAGTGACACAGAACTGATAGTTAGCAATTATATGAGCCAACAACTTGTTTTCCGCTTTGACATACTTTTGATATGACTTTTTCAATTGAAGGAACAAATCTATTTGCAGAGTTCACCAGCTCCATATGTCTCTGGTGAAATAAAAGTGTAAATCTCCTGTTTATTTCATCAAATACAGTGACAATGAAAAATTTTCTTTCAACATCAAACAAAGAATTCAGTGACTACCCGATGTTTAACGTCATAATGTTATATCTATATTAAAAAATAAAAATCAATCAAAACACTTTAAATTACAATAAACTCAAAAGAGATGGCATAAACAATAATGTACCTATTTTCGGGCTAAATGTCCTTCTCTGTGTGTGGAATTCAATACGTTTGAGAGTTTGAGCCACTTTTTATACCCAATACCTTATTTTATTGAAATGATCATTGAACTCTCATCTATCATACGCCTTTGTTACTTTATAAAAATGGGATACTACCTTTGAATTGTGAAAGTTATTTCAAATATTTTTTCCAAGATATCTCATGCGACAACCATAATGAGATGCAAGGTAGATAGTCAAAACCATCTTTCAACATTTTGATGCCTATAAAAAATAATACACAACTCATCAGTATCATCTACAAAGCTTCTCATATTTTAAAAAAATGTTCATATGAGGCATCACATTCCTTGTCCACAACACAAAAAGCCACTGAAAATATATGATTCTCAGCATCTTGTGCCACCGCCGATAGAAAAACTCTTTCCTACTTGCTCCTTCGGAATGTCCCATCATGACTTACATTTCTCATTTATTAAAATCTAGTTATCCAAGCGACATATGATACAAAGAAGTACTTGAACCTCCTATTTTAATCGAGTGACAATGTCATCTTGCTTCCTGAATTTGCAAATTCAAGCATATAACAATATACATTAATCATTGCATACTTGTGCTCATGTAATCCCCTAACATTAGACTTCGCATGCTCCCTGCCCTTATAAATATTTCAATAGCTTGCATTACAACCTAATTTTGTGCGAAGGTAATTTCACATGTCTCTTGTGGATGGACCTTTAAAGTTGGGAAACATATATTCAAAGTACTTACCTATGATTCTGGTTATCAAATGATTGAACAACTGGGAGGCAGATTATGGCTAAGATGCTCTGAATCACATGTGTGATACTTTTCATAGACTGTAATGAAAATTCTGTCGCTACTTGTAAATTTTACGACCTTCAACCACTAATTACACCCCAGATATGAACATTTAAAAGAAAATACATTACGAGAATTGATCACCTTTTTCCGTCTTAAATCTTTTTTCAAGCAAGTAATTTTCAATGAATTTTCTTGTTCTTCCTTCTTCTTGAATTTCAATCTCTTATAAAAATAATAATTTATCATCTCGAACATTATTCACACATTATGTTTCAGAAGAAGTTGGATTGTTGCTGCCAATAATAGGTGTAGGAGGATTGTTGCTCTAAAAAATGAGCACTTCACCTTTTCCAATTTCACCATTGTGATTATTCATGTCCACAAAATCAAATTCATCATTGAAGTTATCTTGTTGGTATTCTTCATGATTAGATCCTCCTCTATATGATTTTCATCTACGTAGACGCTTAATATGGGCAGTCTCTCTGCTCCTCCCAAATAAATAAGAAAATTAAGATGATCGGTTATTTTAAAAAATTAGACCTTCTCATAAGAAAAAAACTAAGAATGTAACTCATGACAATCTTTCGGTTGAAAATATAATCCAGATTTTTGGCTGATTAAATTCACAAAATCATCATACAAAATATTTCTTTCGACAGTTATCCTTACCGACCCTCCCCGTTTCTTATTATCCTTCAAATGCCAAATGTATTAATTTTTTTCTCGACCATTCACCATAACAATCAATACCCCTACAAATAATCCCTCCATTTATTATACCTGAAGAAATTAATTAAAAAAATAATTAGTACTAATGAAGAAATATAATATGTTGCAACATATGACTATTCCGTTGCGACATGAAAGTTATATGTTGCTACATCTGTTATGTTGTGACAAATAAATCACATGTACGGAACATGTTTAAGTTGTATGTTGCAACATATGACTATTCTATTGCGATATGTAAGTCAAATGTTGCTACATATAATTATTCTGTTGTGGAACGTAAATCAGATTTTGTAACAAAATGTATAATTTCTATGTTGCAGCTTCTGTAAGTTATATGTTGCAACATATGTTTATTCTGTTGCGATTGAAATAACCTTTTTGTTGTTATATAAGACTATAATTTGTTTCAATAGTCAAATGTTGCAACATATATAATCTGTTGGAAACGCGAATGCAAATTATGAAAAAAAAATGATGATAAATGATTTAAAACAACTATTATTTTTTCTTACCAAAACAATGGTGTGTGAATACAATCACCTATGAAGTAATAATAATTGATACAAAATCAAATATCGGATAAGCTAAATCAGATTCAAGGAGAAGAAAATAAGAAGAAGAAAGATCAAGTCCTAGCAACAGAAAATAAGAAGAAGAAAGATCAAGTCCTAGCAACCAAAACCAACTATGTTCAAAAAAAAAGAAGATGAAGAGATAAAGACAAGCAAGCAAGCAAGAAGAAGAGGAGGAGGAGGAGGAGGAGGAGGAGGAGGAATACGGCGGGAGGTGGGGAAAATATTTTATTTCTCCTTTTGATATAACTCCCTGGTGGCTTCCCTCCAATTTTGGTTTGGTTAGATTAGATTTTATTCATTTACCCTTCATTTAATTCAATGAATCAAACTATCAACTTATAAACTTGAGGACAACTCTACAATCCTTAATCATTAATCACATAATTGTCATCTAAACTCAATAATTAAAAGTTATGTCACTGCCCCTTTATTTTGACACCTTACTGTCACCTATAATTCAAAGCCCCATATAACCCTTCATCTATTTTACTTAATAAAATGACAACATCTTTGGATTTTTTTTGTTTGTTTAAGATTCTTGTACAAAATGTAACCTCAAAACAAACAAAAATTCTTTATCATAGCCCAAAATGGATTACATTGTCCAAGTCTAGCAAATCCAAAGGAATGCACTAATATGGAATATAGGTCAGTAATTATCAAAAACATTGTCACAACACTTATCACGTTGCAGAACAAAAATCATTATTTTTTTATAAAAGGGTCAAAATTTTCCCTAAACTATGAATAGATAACTTATACCTTCCGTTACATTTTGGGATAAAAGAAATACTCCAATATTATCCCAAAGGACCACAAATACCCTTCATCGTCAATGAAAGTGATGTAGCAAGCCATGTGTTACTAGTTCCACCACCTAAGATTGCCAAATAGGATACTTACAAAATTTTGATCCAATTTATAATTCAAATCCTAAATCATTCTTTCTAGATCCATACACTATAATTAAGACACAAACCCTAACTCATTCTTTTTAAAGGGATTATGTATGAACAACATATAAGAGTCTCATTATCCCTAACAACCTTTACAACACGTTCTTCATCAAACTTAACTTCTTGTTTTTTCCATAAATTTTTCAATTTCCTACTCAAACAAAAATAAATTAACTTCATTAATATGTTAAATTCTCACTTAGATTTATCTATAAAAAAACTAAGGATGCATAAGTATCACCATATATATTGATACCCACCCATAAACTTCTTAGAAAATGAAGAACTATACAATTCACCTCATTTCTAACGTGCTATTATGAAAGATTGATTTCCCCAATTTATTTGTCAAAATTGTTCCACCTTACTGTAACATGTAGTTATATTTTATTTTACTTGTTACATTCAATATTTAAATTTGTTTTTTATTATTTTTTTGTGTCAATTTTAGATAGAGTAAGGTTGACTCATAATATAAAACATATCATTCAAACACTTTTATTTATTGTGATGGAGGTAATGAATTGATTAGATAAATTGAGGAGAAAATATGATGTTTGCCTCTTAATTTCAATGGGTCGGATTTAGCACGAATGGGTTAGGATTTGAAATATAAATTGGGTCAAAATTTAGTTGGCATCTTTGTTGGAAATATTAGGTTGTGTGATGAATGTTACATGGCTTTCCACATCACTGTTGTTAACTATGGAGGGTATTTGTGGTCCATTGGGATAATAACAGGGGTAATTTTTTTTATCTCAAAATATAAGAAAGATAAGTGATCTATTTCACATAGTTTAGATGAACTTTAACCCTTTTATGTTATTATTTTATCAAGCTAATAAAACCTTATTAAGAAAATTTGTAGATAATTTTTTACAAAAAGACGTTGAGGTTGGAGACTGTTATATAAAATATTAATGGAAAATAGGGCTTTTGTATATATAATATGAAAATAATGATAATGAGGGATAAATAACAATAACTCACTATCAAAATTACCAGACATAGATTGGGCAATGAGTTTTGTAACAATCTAATACTACCCTACATGTGACATGGTGCCTAGAGTCCCGAGAGACACCAAGTTAACCATGTGTCATAGCATGACACTAAGATAATATACATAACTGAAATAACATAAAAGTGGAATAGAGTCTCAAATGAATCTTAACATAATAAGGAATTTTGAGTACAAAGACACATATACACAAATATCTGAAATAATATTTATTATAAGTGAGTCGTTAGGATAATCCCTAGCTCACTCAAACATCAAAAACTGAAAGTATAATTTGAAATGAAAATAAGAACGCATAAGTGGTATGTCACCAAACTAAGAGTACTCAGTGAAATAATGCTAGGTTGATTGGAACTTATACTAAACACGCGCCTGATGAGATGCATGAAAACCTATATTATGAAACATTATGGATAGAAAAGTATGCGATCAGCACTCAGAATATACTGAATTTGGATGAATTCTAAACATGACATAATAACATGATAAGTCTGAAAACATAATAATGTAATAACCAAATAATCATAATATAAAAACTTATACTTTGATTTTGAAAATATAATACAAGGTGATGTTATGTTCTTGAAAGTCAATCATAACATAAATGTGTGAGAGAAACAAATAACTGACATATAACCATGTGAGAAGACATAAAGTTTGTTGTACTGGCCCATCGAAAAGGACCCAATATACTTTGCCATGGTATAAAGGCATTGATACCATTGGACATAATGAACATTCTACTCTATAATAAGCATTTATCTCCATAAACCTATGGGTAACATAATTTTGGGACATAAGTGATCATCACCAGTCCAACTTAGTGCTAAGTACTACTCCCAATAGAAAACATGAATTATCAGAATCGTAGAGGCAGTAAGAATTAAATAATACCGAACCATTCATGGAAAATCTGATAATCATAAGAGTGGATCCTTAAAATCATAATACATAACATAATCTTGAGATACAATTTATTTGAAAACATCTCAATCATGATAATCACATAAACTATTTGATTATTAATCTAAAAGCGTCTTTGATATATGGAAATCTTCATAACATAATGCATGCATATTGACATACCGTAACCATGATCAGAAGAATACTTGCATAGCATGTGTTTAGGAAAATATCATTGAAAAACATTGAATAATGATCAAATCGTGCATAATAATATCAATCATAAAAAGTAAAATGAAGTTCAATAGAACCCTTAGAAACCATGAAATTCTAGAATTTGATAAGATTCATAAATTAATAAAATTGAAGTTTCTTTGGAACTCAATATGTGAAGAAGGACCCATTAATAAAGTTCTCACATACCTTGTTAGAAACCCTAGGTGAGGATTGGAGAAGACTTGAGAGAGGGTTTTGAATAATTTGAGAGAATGAGAGTGAATAGAGAGGTTAGGGATCTTAGGATTCAATTTTACTCTTCAAAGTAGGGTTTTTAGGAATTAAAATAGTAGGAAAAGACCCAACTACCCCTGAGAAATAATTGTTGAATAGCATTTATAAATACAATTTGTACATCTTTCTATGGACCGCACTGTCAACTCGTAGATTCCAATCCATTCAACCTTACTTTCTAAAGATTGAACCATGGACCACCATCTACGACTTGTAGTATTTTTCACAAGTCGTAGATACCAATCGTAAAATGAGTTTGAAGGAAATGTCTACGTTTTAGGACTTTAAACCACGACCACTATGTATGACCTATATTTTGATATACGACCCATATTATCAAGTTATATAACCTAATAAATGAAAATTACCAAGTCTCTTACGACAATTCATGAGCATCTTTCTATGACTCGTAGTACATTTCATGATCCATAGGTCCTTCTCCTATAATCCAAGTATTGAGATTACATTTTCTGAATGTTGCCTCCACGAGACCTAACTACAACTTGTAGTGCCATTTATAAGTCGTACTATTGGCTAGTACGTTGAGGCTTAACATTTTTGATGTTTTTGAATTCAACTCTACGAGCCTATCCATGAGCCATAAATCACACTCATAATCACTAAACCAAAATCTTGAAATTGTAAGTGTCAGACACAATTAGCTTCCATGAGCCATAAACTATCATATGACATATACGTGGGGCACGTGAAACACAAAAACAAGAAGATGACACTAGTTTTATATAACATTTCAACTTCCAACTGAGTTATGCACATTTTAAGTGTTATAATATCTCCTTCTCAAAAAGATTCGTGCTTGAATAAGATTCAAAGTAACTAAGAATGAAAAGAGTACGGATAAATCTAATATCTCAACATGAATGTAAAATACATAAAAACTGAGGGAATGACTAATTTCAGCTAAAATATAAAGGTTAAGACTGAACATGCATGCATAGAGAAACATGGGAATAACTAAAATACATTAATCCAAAGACCAAATAGGAAGAACTAATATCTCACATTGGAACTGAACCGAAGGAAAATAAATGGAGTATTTTGACATCATATCGAATCTAGCCTCTATTCAACCTGACCATCAGTGGGGTGAAAAGTTTTTTAAGCTTAACTTGAGTACAAAGACCTTTCTGAATGATCTCCAAACTAGGTACCTCGATATAAAATAATGGTTAAAGGCACACCTTGAATCTTCACCATTTAGCGAGTATGAAGTTTAGCATAGTCCTCGACTTAATAATAGGTTTTCACAAGAACAAAATATGCATACTTAATCATTTGGTCTAAAATTACCCAAATAGATTCATGATGTCGAAGAGTGCAAGGTAACCCTGTAATGAAATCCATATTTAAATCTTCAAACATCCAAGTAGGAATGCTAATATCTTAAGTCATACAGTTTGGTTTCTGATGTTCATCTTTCACTGTAGGTAAACTAAACACTTAGCCACAAATTCTAAAATATTCATATTCATTTCATTCCACCAATAGACTTCTCATATATCACGGTATATCATAGTGGCTCCTGAGTGGATAGAATACCAAGATTTGTAAGTTCCTGATAATATTTGTTCCCTCATCAACATTTAAAACTCAGAAGCGACCTTAATAATGAAGCACACCATCTCCCCAGGAGAAAGCCTTAGTAAATTTTCCAGAAAGTGATTTCTTTAACTAAACTAAAGTCGGATCACTATCCTGTTTGGGCTTAACGTTTTACGCAAGTGAAGATTCTAACCCATTTGTACAATTACTCTACCATTCTCTAAATCACCCAAATGAATTCCTAAATGGGATAATATGTGCACATCACGAAATAACTTTTTTAATCATCCTCAATGAAAGCAACACTATTCATGGACAATCTACTAAGAATATCCACAACCACATTTGCCTTGCTCGAATGGTATGGTAAATGACACTCATGTAATAATTTTTTATCAAGTCAAGCAATCTTCTTTGGAGGAGATTAAAATTATTTTGTCTAAACACATCTTGAAGGTTTTTATGATCAGTGGACACATACCCATGAAAACCATAGAGATAGTTTTTCCATAACTTGGGGAAAAGGAAAAATATACCCCTAAACTTTGATAAATGATACGTCTATGACCTCCGTTATACTTTTCGCCATCTCAGCCATTGTCATCTACTTATCGGTGGTCATATGCCCCTTTCACTAACGACACCCTCATTTTGTGTACGTGGCTAAATTCGAAGGAACTACCTGATTGACTATTGCTTTTAATCCATAAACTAAGAATCTGCCCCATAAACCCAATACCCACCCGATTTGTATCTAAATGACTGAAAAAGAATCCATTGATTAACTTCACACATACCTTGATGAATGGAAGACTTGGAATTGGAGAAGGAAGCTTGAAGATTGAAGCTTGAAGAATCCTAGAATATTCCTTGAAATCCTCAGAGAGAATTTGGTGGAGAAGACCTTAAGGTATTTCTTTTGGGAGAGATTGACTAAATGAGGGGGAATGAGAGATTATGATGGGTAAAATTGTTATAGGATTTATAAATAGGCTACAAATGACATAGTTTAGGTGTTAAATGTGTAGGAAAGTACCTAAATATCCTAAACTTAAAACTACAATAAATTTTCTACGGATCCATCTATGGTTTGTGAAAGTCTCTACACAACGTAATGGTCATTCGCTGACCAAGTAATGGAAACTAAAATTCCTAAATTTGTACTGAGCCCATGTCTACGGACTATATGTCGTTTTATGGGTCGTAGGCCCTCTTGTATAACCCAAAGTCCAAGTTTCCTTCCAAGTCTCAAATACTTCCCAAGAACTGTATAGGCGTGTAGGTCCCTACAATCAGCTATATACCCAAGCCTCCAAATTTTCTTGAAGTCTGGACTCTTTCCTATGACACACTCTTACGAACTGTGGAACCATCCACAAACCATTGGTTTGTGGAGTCCTCATGTGGGCATACTCCAATTTTTTCAACTAAACTTTCACGACTAAGCTCTATGGACCATAAAGAACTGTACGAGCCATAGTGTCATTTGTAGATCAATTGCAGCAGAAACCATTTCTACAAATTTCCTTTCTAATTTAATTCACCAGTTTCTTAGGTTTTACACGTGTCTTGAAGTGTGTCTTAATAATGTCACATTTTATAACTTTAAGTTGATGATAACCAGATCTAAGGTCTATCTTTGCGAAGAGATTAGAAGCTTAAAGTTGATTGAAAAAGTAATCAATCATTGAGATGGAATACTTGTTTTTCTTCTGATCTTGTTCATTTGCTCATAATCAATACACATTATGAGAGAACTATTTTTTTCCGAAGAAAGAGAACTAGTGCATCCCATAGAGAAATACTCGATCAGATGAAACCTTTATCTAAGACGTCTTTTAACTAATATTTCAACTTCTTGATCTCATCTACAACCATTCCATAAAGGAGGAATGATTCTAGGTTGGGTATTTCAAAGAAGTTTAATTTTAAAGTTCATTTCCCTTTCGGGGGAAATCTAGGAAGGTCATCTGGAAATACTTTCATGAACTTATTCGTAACAGAAACTTACTCAAGAATAGGGGTTTCAGAATTGATATCCCTAACCAAACTACTTATAGATACAACCCTTACAAATTATTCTTGTGGCCTTAAGGCACGAGATAAATTGACCTATAGACATTGAATGCTATCCTTCCACTCTATGACTAGTTCATCAAGAAACTAGAATTTAACAACTCTGGTTTTATAGTAATTAGAGGTATAACAAACATGAAGTTGGTCCATACCACGAATAACATCTAAATCAAACATATCTAACTATACTAGATCGACTGTGGTGATTTTCTAAAAAATTGATATTGGTCAATTTTTGAAAACCCATTTAGCTAAAATTTAATCACCAATTGGAGTAGAGAATAAAAGGGGTTGACATCTAATTTCATAGTAACACAATGAATCATGAAGAAAAGTATGGCTCTTGGATCTAACAAGGGATTCACATCAAAGTGAAAGAATTGTAACATACTAGTGACCATATAATGGGAAACCTTGTATCCTATCAATTCTGAAGAACATAAAACATGTTCTAATGATGTGCTCTACTAGAGATAGATGAAGTACCCTACCGAGTCGGGAGAACTAAAAAACTGTTGTGCTGAGTATGCTGATAAACATCTCCACCCTTATTAGGAGCCGAAGGGAAATCCCTCAATCTATGACCAGTCTTAACACATCCAAGTGAATAACCAATATTGGTCAAGCCCTCTCTCAGATGACTCTTCTCACATTTATGATATGTTGGTAAAGGACGTCTCTGAAAGCATTACCCAATAAACTTTGTCAGGGTATAGAGACATCATAGCATGGTACCACTAGACATAATAAGCATCATTCTCCATAATAATCAATTGTCTCCATAATACTACGAGTAACGTAGTTTTTGTCGATGCATAATCTCCACTAGTCTAACTTGGTGTTAAGTACTACTCCCAACAGGTAACATGCATTATCATAATCATATATTTAGTAATAATCTAATAATACTGAATCATTCATGGAAAATTTGATAACCATAAGAGTACATCCTTACAGTCATAATATTGATACATAATTAATTCAAAAACATATTAGTCATGATAATCATAAAATTTTTTTGATACTTAATCTTAAAGCATCCTTGATTCGTGAAAATCTTCATAACATAATGCATGCATAATGAAATAGCTTAATCATCATCATAAAATACTTGAATAGCACGCGTTCGGGAAAATATCATTGAAAACATTGAATTATGATCAAATCATGCATAATAATATCATCATGAAAAATAAATTGAAATTAAGTAGAATTAGAACCCTTAGAAATCATGAAACTCTAGAATTTAGTAAGAATCATAAATTGGGAAATTAAGGTTTTTTAGAACTCAATGGGTGAAGAAGGACCTATTGATAAAGTCCCTATACCTTTCTAGAATATGTGGGTGAGAAATGAAGAAGAAGACTTGAAGCTTAGAAACATATGATCTTTCCTTGGGAGAGAAAACTTGAGAGATGGTTTTGGGATTTGAGAGTATGAGAGTGAATGAGGAGGTTAGGGGTCTTAGGAATCAGTTACACTCTTAAAAATTGGCCTAAAATAACGTAGTATAGGAATTAAAAGAGAAAAATACCCAACTACCCTTGAGAAATAACTATTGAACACATTTTATAAATCTATTTATGGTCCATACATCCTTCTATAGACTGCATACTGCAACCCAACCTTCTAAATAATGAACCATGGTCCACCATCTATGACTCGTAGTCCTTTTCATGAGCAATAGATATAAATCGTATAATGAACCTAGAGGAAATATCTAGGTTTTAGGACTTTGAACCATGACCACTATGTACTGTTCGTATTTCTATATATTATTTGTGTTGTCAAGTTGTAATCCAATTACTAAAAATCACCTAGTATTTTAAAGGAAACCACAAAAACCTTTCTATGACTTGTAAAATACTACATGATATGTGGGTCCCGCTTGTACAATCCATGTACATAAATTACACTTATTAAGGTTGCCTCCAAGAGACCCAACCATGGATTGTAGTTTTATTTACAAATCATAATTTTGGCTCGTACATTGAGGCATGAGGCTTAACATTTTTTATGTTTCTGAACTCAACTCGATGAGCCTATCCAAAACATATACTTCAATCCACGAGTCATAAATCCCACCTGTAGTTACTTTACAAAAATCCTAAAATTTTAAGTGGCAGCCACAATTATTTTCCACGAGCCTTAGACTATTACACGGACCATAAATGGGGCTCGTGAAAGCCAAAAACCAATAGATGAAAATAGTTATCAACAATTTTTCAACTTACAACTATGTTATACACTTCCTAGGTGTGACAAATTCAAAGTGACATTAGTTTATGCAACATATAGCTAAAGGGAGAGATTGCAATTATCAGAATCAATGTGTAATTTTACTAAGGGAATACAATTATCATGGGTTGCTGGTGGGGACTTTCATGTGATATTAAAACATGAGGAGAAATTTGGGGGGGGGGGGGTTCTACCTATAACTAACTAATGCTTAAATAGAAATTTTCAGTCATTATATTTATAGTTGTACTTTGATTGCCAAGGGTTCAGGGTAGCAAATATACATGATGGAATGGAAGAACGGATGATGCTTGCATTTTCAGAAGGCTTGATAAGGTTTTAATAATTATGATACATTGTAAATTTTTTCAATAACAAGAGTGGAGCATATATCAAGAAGTTGATCAGATCATGAAACATTAATGATAAAGTGGAACACGAGGAGTGAGAATATAATAAAACCATTTTAAGTTCCAAAACTATTGGATTCAAAATAAATCTTTGAAGAAAGTGCTAAGGATATATTGTAAAGCTGATGTAGAGGGCAATCATTTTTAAGTTTCTCATTATAAGTTAAGGAAGGTTAAACATGTTTTTGAAAAATAAAGAATATCAACTTTTGATAATATATTCCAAGTTATTACAAAATTGAAGGAAGTAATCAGAGTAATGGAAAAGCAATTTGAAAATCCAAGGATAAAGAATGGGGAAAAACTACATAGCGGAATTGAGTAAATAATTTCACAAAGAAGAGAAATTTTGAAAGCAAAAAAATGGAATGCAATGATTTAAACATGGATAAAGAAAAACTAAATTCTTTCACACACATGGTAAGGGAAAAGAAGTAGTCTGAAGGTAACTAGAATAAAGAATGAAAATGGGGAATGGATAGGATCAAGAAGTTATTGGTAGTGAGGCAATAACCTTGTACACAAATAAGTAGGGATGATATTACAAATATGGTGAAATTATATTTTTTTAGTGGTATAATATTGCTTAGATATATAACTTACACCGAGTTGGTACTTCTACCAAAAAGTTGGAAGTGAATATTTTTCTCAAATACGAGGCTTATTTCCCATAGAACCTTTGTGAACAAAATTATAACTAGAATAGTTCATGAGTGCACTAAAAAAGTATTAAGAAAATAAATATCTCTAGAGAATGCTAGTTTTATAAAAATAATCATATCAAAAAACATATTAATTGTGTAGGCAATTATAGTAGATATAATGAATAGACGGCAACCAACAACTTTGATAATTAAACTTGATACGATGAAGGCATATGATCATGTGTAAGGAACTTTTCTAACCATTATATTGAAAAAAATGAGATTTGTAGAAAGAATGATTGATATGGTGTTCTAATTGGTAATGTTTAATTAGTATACTATTTCCATGAGTAGGCAACCATTTGGTTTCTTCCTTCATCCATAGGACTGAAACAAAATTCACTATCCCCTGTGCTATTTATTTTGTCGGCTGAAGTACTATCTTGAATTATGAATGTTCTAATGGAAGAAAGCGAATTCAAGAAGTTTGGGATGCCAAGAGGATGTCTAACATTGAACCATTTGACATTTTCAAATGATATGATTATTTTCAATTAAGCATAGGTCAAAACAAGCAATTTGGTATGATGATATGTCGTGGATTTTAGTTAATGCTTAAAACTTGGGATTTTGTGTATGTTCTTATGCTCATTTTAGTAGATTTGATGTTTTTACTAGCTATCTTGCAGGAAAATAGATTTTGGTGGCTAAGTGTTGGAAGTTAGTAGATGTAGTGAATTTTTGTCCATCTATGATTTCTCTTACCGAGTCATAGTCTACCCCACAATCCACAAATGGTCTTATAAGAAAAAGTTCAGAGATATGAAAAAGAGTCTTGAGTTTTCCGAAGAGCCAGGGCAATCCATAAAAGTTTCTATGAGTCGTAGAAAGGGTTTGTGGTTGAAGTTCAGAATGGTCAAATAATGGGACTTCATACGAAGGAACATGACGGGTTGTCAGAGTTTGTATTATTCATAAACAAGCACTCCTGGTTGAGAATCAGAGAGTTGAAAAATAGAAGCCTAAGGATTACGAACTGACAATATGAGTCGTAGAAGTTTTCGTGGACTATAGATCTTGTTTATGGAAAAAGTCCTAACACTACATTCATTATCATTTATAAGAGGATTCCACGAGTTGTACTATGGACTACAACCTGTACTTTGTGCCTTAAAAGTCGTTGAACATAATTTTCTCATATCAATTTATATAGGGTTTTGTATTTTTAAAAATACTTTTTCTAGGTTTCCCTTTACAATGTTATGCACATTTAGGTGGAGGAATAATAAGTAAAGAACTCATTGCTTTTGTTCTTGAATTTTGAATATTTATTACACATTGATCTTTGATTTTTGAGGTTGAAATTTAATTCAAGATTTTTGAAAAAAGAGAATCTCACACCTAAGAATTCTGGTGTGAGTTTGTGTTGTTAGACATTCTAACTTTAAAGCCTAATCCAAGGGTTGACTTTGGTCAACGTTCTTGGTAAACATGTTCAAATGAGAATTATGTCAGCATGGTTAGCTCTCGAATGTCGAGCGACAATTCATGCGGTTTCCTAGGTTTTTGATCTCATTTTGAGTCATCCTATTGTTTCATCGAAACTGCCTCAAATGAAATATTTGATGTTTCTATTTAGTCTAGAATTTCAAATTTGATGAGGTAGCATATTTTTCATTTGCGAGCATGTGTTATTTTGAACCAATCCCAGACAATTAATTAGAGAATTCAAAGTTTGCCCAAACCAATTGAAGTGCTGATATCTAGTGCAGGTTTTTAGCAACCAGAAATCAGACTTTTAACGAACACAAATAGACTTTTTGCAACCAAAACTTAGCTTTTTGTATAGAAAATTTGCAGCTTCATTTCTTATTTTCAAAAAAGGTGATTTTTCTCCCTTATTCGAGCTCCAATTTAAGTGATTCAAAATCCTATTTGATCGCTGGGAGCGTGGCTACTTGGGATTTTGTTTAGAAGTTGTTAAGGAACTTTCGTTTAAAGTGAATTTTATCTTGAACCTACTACCTTAGCTTAGTTTTCTTGTTAATTTTACATGTTGTTGTTGTGACTATTTTCGGGACTCAGATGGTGTTCAATTTTAGAACAAAAGTTTGAGACGTAATTTAGGATCTTTTAACGGAGTCAATTTTTTGATTCCTAATGCTGGTCCCACTTTTTTTTACTTAATTTTGGGTCCAATTGTCATTATTGTGATTTTAGTGTCAAAATGTATGTAATGACATTGTGATCGATAATTTGATAGTTTGGCGGTGCTTAGAGGCATTTTAGATGCTGATAGCTCATGTCTGGTAGATTTGAAGCGTTCATGTTCGACTTTGAGGTATGCTTCACTTTACTTTCTTGATTGAGCTTCTTACATAATGTCTAGTATAGATTTCATATAATTTTTGATGGTATTTTCTGGGTATTTATATTTCTTTTAATTATTCCATCCTTTATTTAATTTCGTAGAAGCCTTCGACTTATTATGGGTGTTAGGATCCTAGTTAAAATTGTGGCTTCACTTGCGGTTCTGTTACTTATCCTTGTTAGGATTGATTCATGGTTGTGTTAGACTAGGCTGGACATTAGATGCTTTAGGTTTGCTCGGGATTATTTTGAGTTGTTTTCCTTGCGTTGATGTTAGTGTCCTTGGTGGTGCATCATATATGTGGGTTGTTCTAGTTGTACGGGAGTGGAGCCATGTGATTGGGGTAGGGAATCATACTTTGAGTTTGCTCCCCCTTTTATTGATTGGAAATCTCTTCCCGATCCCTTTGATTATTGATTAGTGGTGATATTGTTGGGCCTGAGTCTATGTGCAAGGACTAGTTAGATACCATGTTAGTACTCTATGCTTTGGTAGTGTGATTTCATTAGTTGTATAACTATTTTGTTTTGAGTGCCCTGTTTGAATGCTAGTGATTGTATGCATTGCATTGTTTTCTCATTCTCGCAGATTTTGTGGTACTATCCCAACCCATGCATTGACATATTTATCGTTCGTGATGAGAAATTTCTTTACTCGCTTTTTATTCTAAACTGGTGTAATGGGTGTTGTACCACCTAGATCACTTGACTTACTGATTTTTGAGATTACGAGGCTCAAGGATGTGCTCCTTTCCTACTTGAGGTATTAGAGGCATCTAGGATGTGCTCAATTTTCACTTGACTACCCGACGCATCGACACCTTTTCTTGCATGCTTTTTGTTTTACATAGCCCTAGTTCACTTTGCTAACTGGTTGGATTATGTCCCTGGAGGTGGATTGTATGAGTGGGTGACCTTGATATCTAAGATTCTCTTCAGAGTTGACAAACCCCCTGAGTCACTTTTGCTAGTAGGGAATCTTAAGCCTTTGGGACTGGACTGACTGTCGGGATGACCTGGATTGATTTGTCACTCCTTGTAGTTGGGTTTGGGATGTAATTGGAGTCCTATGGTTATGGTTTCACATGGTCACTGATGGTTCTGATGCTCACCCCGCATTCACCATTGCCTATCACTAGTATATTTATTTATTGTTTGTCCCCTTCGATTTGTGGGGGCCGGTTGGGTTATGTTTGTTTTTTGTACCTTTCGGTCTTATGGGGGTTCGATTAGGTTATTGGTTGACTATATTATATTCTCCACTATTGTTTTGTTTTTATAATAGGTTTTGACTTTAGAATTATAATTGTGGGTCCTCCTGAAACTGGGTAGTTGACTTGGTATCTTAGTTGCTTGCGATTAGGTTTTTGGCTTGCGATCCAGGTACATTCTTCACTCAGCTTCTTAGACATTGTATCCTATTTTTCTATTCTATTGTATCGGCCTACTTTAGTATCTCATGTTTAGTTACTTGAGCTATACTTTCCTTAGTACTTGTTATTTGTGCTTATGTTGTCTTTTGAGCTTAGTTGGTTGTTTTCTACTGATTACTATTTTTGGTACTCATACCACACTTCTACCCCCATGTAGATTACAATTGAGTTATAGTTGTTGATTTGGAGTAGTGCGTAGCATCTTGGGCTTTCAAAGGTTAGGCTGAGCTCCTAGCATTTGGAGCTATCGGTTTTTGTCTGTTTTGGCTAATCTTAGTTTTTATATCATATTCAGATATAATTTGTACTTGTCTTGTATTTGTGAAAGCCTTGTACTCCAATTTTAGATTGAATGATCTACTACTAACTGATGTCAAGTCTTGGATTTGTTTCTCTATTGTTTTGTTAATTATCCTTTCTCTACTTTGTTCTACCTCTTAGTTCTTAATGTGGGATTACGCTTGGTAGTTCATTATTTATAGCTCTATTCTAAGGGTTAGGCTTACCTACTGGTGGGGTATAGTAAGAGTCATCATGGCATGAGAAATCGAGTCGTGATTGTTAATCAAGTTAATGCCTTTAGTAGTTATCCATGGGAAATAATGTTCATGTTGAGGAAGGAACAAAGAGTAGTATACAAACTTTCATGTTTGGGAGTCCGTTTTGTAGATTCTAGTGAAGGTGAAGGTGTTTTGATGAATGGAGTTGAATTATCATTGGTGGTGGAAGTGAAGAGAAGCAGGACATAGGCCCTCATACTGGATTTAAAAGAAAATTTTCATAGGTAGAAGGGGATGGTGTGATGAGGTATATGGGTAAATTATGTGTTACAAAGGTAGATGATCTTCAAGATAGGATCATGGCAAAAGTCAATAGTTATAGGTAATCGATTCCTCGCGGCTCTACAAAGATGTACCACAACTTGAGGGAAGTCTAATTGTGGAGCATCCGATACGATGTGGTATGGCTTAAACATAGTTGTTATTGGAATTAAAGTGAGAGATGATTGATATGAACTTCATTACTAGACTACCGCGATCTCAAAAATAGCATGACTCGATTTGGGTGATTGTACATATCATCCTATTTCTTGCTATTAAAGAATATTGATTCAGTAGAGGATTATTCTAGGTTGTACATCTATGAAATAGTTTGACTTCATGGAATCCCCATGTCCATCATTCCAGATATGGGTGCTCAACTTACTGCCTAGTTTTAGAAGTCGTTCCAGATAATGTTTGAGGTTAAAGGAATCCTCTCATATGGATAGTCAAGCATTAAACATAATTCAAACCCTAGAGAATATTTTGAGAGCTTGTGTTATTGATTCCAAAGGTAATTGGAATTGCCACTTATCTCTGGTTTCCAGATGGCTTCTTGTGAGGCTCTTTATAAGCGAATATGCAGATCTACTATTAATTGATTTTAAGTTGGTAAAGTTGAGTTGATAAGGCAAGACTTGGTTCATTAATACATATAGAAGGTGAAGATCATCCAAGAGATATTGAAATAATGCAAAGTCATTTGAAGTCCCGTACCGATGTTAGAACAAGAGATTTGAAGTTTGATGTAGTATCTGAAGGTTTCATGAAACCATAATGAAGGGTGTTATATGGTTAGGTAATAAAGAGAAGCTTTTTCCCCGATATATTGTCCCCTCTACGATATCAAAGAAGATTGGTAGTGTGGGTTATGAGTTGGAGCTACCACTAGAGTTAGTTGTCCATCCGGCATTTCATATATCCATTCTTAAGAAGTTGTTTGGGTGATCTTTTACTTATTCTGCATGCATAGAGTATTGGGGCAAAAAGTAGTATCTCCGGTGAGGAAGTTTCAGTTCAAATCCTTAATCATCAGGTTTTCATGTTGAGGACCAAAGAAGTTGCATCAGTCAAGGTAACGTGAATGAATCATGAAAGTCGAAGAGAATATGAAAACTAGATACCCTCATTTGTTTTCATCCGATCCAATTACATTTCAAGGTATTAAATCTTCATAAGTATTCATTCAAATTCATGTGTCTCCTTCAATCTCATGTTCCATATATGTGTGCATATTTATGAAATCATTCCTTACTTTGAAATTTAGCCTTAATCAGTTTTCCATCAGTTTTATGAGTTTTGTGTATTGTTGGGTGCTATTGCATTCATGTTAGGTCACTAGATCATTCTCTACCCTCCCGTTAACGCCTATTTGGTTCTCATTTGAGGATAGATATTTATAAGGGAGAGATATTGTAACACCTAAAAAATTGGTAAGTGGGTTGAAAGTTGGAAAGCATTAGAAAATGATTTGGTGCTAGTTAAACAAGTCAACTGTAGAAAGATCCACGGTCTGTAGGAAGCAGTCCTACAAAAGGTCTTGGAAGATGAAAAATGTTAAGTCTCTGAAGAAAACCTAGGGGCCAAAAGGACAGCTCATAGGAAGTCCTATGGGTTGTATAAGATGTCCGTAGATGAGTTCTAGACTTAGAAAAAATTGATTGATGAAGCTTGGTTTTATGGTTAGGTCTACGGGCCATACAAGGTGTAACGACCCACAAATACACCCTAGAAGTTAGAGCATCCTTGAGTCGCCACATGGCAAATCAGACTTTGAAAAGTCTCACTAAAGTCACTTGTATCATTCATTTCATAATAAAACATTGTAAAATGAGTAAGAATTTAAAACTTTCTTTACATACGAAGAACTCTTTAATACCAATACGCAAGAGGAAGACTTTAATTTAAAACATCAAACCTTTACAACATCTCATTGAACCATCTAAACTTTGGAGCATACAACACTTGGGACTAAGCCCATACAAGACATAAAATAAAGATTAAGACATAAAGGAACATATGGATATTATCCTTGAATCGATGAGGACTCACCAATACTTCATCTTCAACCCTTAGAAACCTATACATCCTCCATGGCATATCAAGACTTCCGATTCCCTACACTTTAGACAAAAAGAAAAAACAAGGGGTTAGCACATTAGATGCACTAAGTATGGTAGCCATGCAAAAACCATGAAAAATGGACATTTAGTAAATAACATGCTTTTCATGAATTTTGATTAAAACAATAAGCATAAGAACAATATTTAACACTTTAGAAACACATAAGAAATCACATAAGCAATTTATCACATTTTACAAAACATTACAGTGAACTAGTTCATTGTTACAGTGAATTCCTTCACTGTTACAGTGAAGCCTATCAACTTCACATAGCATGCAATCTTCTCACTAAAATTTATCCTAAGACTCACTTAAGTAAGACAAAGAGAGAACACCCATACACCCTTTCTAGGCACACCTAAATGATCCTTAAGACCACCTATAACGAGATACATACACTTACAATATACCAAACCCATAAACATGAGATCCTCCTACCAAAGGTGATTCTAAGGTTCATTTGAGTGAGTTGTGAAGTTACCGCTCATACAATCCCTTTCACACACACGTAAGAGATCCTATAGATTACCTAGGATAAGATCATTCTCACTTAATACAATAGCATATATATAATATGACATTCTCCCTTCCAAAGGTTATCAAAAGACTTAATTAAATCAAGAAGATAACATCCACAATTGACCTCTTCAAACTTACCTAAATAATCCTTAAGACTACTTTAGTTTGGATCATGTATACATAATCAACCAACTTTCCCAACTGGAGTCATTCTTAAGACTTATCTAGGTAAGATACGAAAGTGACCATTCCTATGCCCCCATCACACCTTAACTAGACAACCCTTAACTACTCTAGATAAGTACTTATTAATTTAGCATGCTTTCTTAACTTAATTTATCACATTCATTAATTCATGTAAGAGACATTCATCACATAAGAACATTCAAGTAATGGTCTTGGAAAATACCTAGGGACTCTCACTAACATCTTCAAAGCCTATTGTGCAATATCTAAATATCGTCTCATACCACTACCTAAACTTCATAGAACTTCTACAATACTAGGAAGTATCCCATATGACAAGAATAGGTAATAACCGACATAGACCATGGTAGCAAATTATGGAATCCAGAATTGTAACCTACTCCTATGGAGGGTGTTCTACTTGCCAATGGTAGAACTTGGACACATCCGATGTAGGCACATGGTTAAGGAATATGAAGGGCTTACTTTGAACTTCCCTTAACATACTCACTCGGTGTTAGCCTTTGTTCTCATAAAGAAATTTACTTTAAAGGTTCATACAAAGGGCTTCATATCTTATTCATAATCCAATCACATTAACCCTACAAAAGAGGTACCCTAAGGCTACCTTACAATGACGAAAAGGTATGTGATTAGGTTATCAAGAAGAAGAGGGACTTAGGTCTACCTAATCAATACACTACTTTCTTATAACACATGTAAGAAGTCATCATGAACTAACTTAGTCATACATAACCAATTCTAAGAGTACAACATGTTAACCTTAACACATCCATATACAGCTTCATCAGATACCATCACATCATAGGATTCATAACATAATTACTCACACAAGATCATACAAGCACTATAAGGTACCTTACTGTTAACCTTCACAAATAACACATATTATCTATCATGTTTCAAACCACATGTTCATACAATCCATAACATCTTAGACATCATTGCATTACTTCACATCAATAACTTCACATTGTACCTTCATATAAACCCTAAACATGGTACTAATACAATTCATAAAGTAATGTCGACGAGGCCACATCTTTCACAAAGGTAACACATAAACACCGCCACCGTAAATGGATCATACCAATCATCATTGTAATACTACATCTATACATAATATTAAGAGTGTTAGAGAATCATACCACCCATCCAATCTCACAACTTCCATCCATAGCCAAATCAACCAACACAATACTCAAAGGCCCTTACCCATGGCCACGAACATCAATTCAATTCAATAATCTTAATACACAATTGATCTAAGAATATAAAATAATCACATGATCAATTTGAGAAATCCTATAAACCATAAAATCATAATCTATACATAAATCAAGAGCTCGTAATAATCTACATATGAATTCATTACTAATTTCCCATATGATCAATCTACCCATATTTTAGTCAAATTGAGAGATATGAGAAGGTCAAGGGTTCATAGAGAATTCATTGGAAAACATCAATTATACATCAATAATATTATATGTTAAGGTTTAAAAATGTTTCATGCAAGAACCCAAGACTTAGAGTAGAAATTGGATTTTTTCATGTTTTTGAAATGTTTGAAAATCCTCTTTGAAATTGAAATTAAGGTGATAGAAAGCCTTAGATGAAGAAATTTCATACCTTATTAGAGTAACCCAATGATAATTGAATAATAAACTCCCTTGAAGATCCATGTTCAAGCTCCATCTTCACCTTGAGCTCTCATGGAGGTTTTTGGAGAAACTTTGGGAGGGAATGGGTTTTGATCTAGGTGCTAGGGTTTAAATGAGATTTTAATGACTTATATACTCTTAAAATACCCATAAACACCTAAAATAAACGTCCTCCTATTTTATAAGACTTGGGGTTAATTTCCCCAAAAACCCCAAGTCGTAATAGAAAAACTTGCAGAATTGCAGCACCATCGACGCCTTAACATCGACGGTCCGTTGGTGATACCACGCCCCATCGATGGGTTCAATCGGTTGATTCCTTAGCTCCTCAACCCAAAGGTTACATGTCTCCATCAACGCCACCCATCAACGGGTCGTTGTCTTAATGACTGGTTGTCGTTTGGGGCAGTCGATTGCCACTTCCTTGCAGTGTTAAGCTCGAAGTTGGGGTCCTCTTTCTAGGGCCCCTTGTGGGTCCTAGGTGGATCCGTACCCGGACGTTAAACCTATAAACACGCACAACTAGGTAATAGGAACATCTCCAAACAATTTCAACATCAAAAAAGCCATGCAACATGCTAAAACACATCCAAACTCATGAGGATGTCAAATGGCTATTTTTCGAACTTCACCGGACGTTTTTGGACGTTTGACCTCCAAACTTTACCAAAATCAATATGCTGACTCTAAACACTATTATAAACCATATTAGGATCTCATAAACTCATTACACACACATAAGCACATGAAAACACATAAGCACATAGGTGACCAGTCGTCGAATGTCTTGGTTGTCCCTTGATGTTTGACCTCAAATTTAACTCAAATATTTAGACACTTCGTCAAACATCATTTTGAACCATATTAGAAATTCAATACTTCATGTAACACACATTACGACCTAGTTTCACCTAAGTCATTCTCGGAGGTGTTATATTCTCCACTTGGACAACATTCGTCCTCGAAAGGCACTTGCTTTATTTTAGACATTATCAAAATATGATTAACTCAAGACTAGCAGCACATAACCATACAACACTCCTATAGGAGAAACATTACTTTTATATAAACAAGAGACGCACAATACAACAAGAAGCTAGAAACTAATCTAAGGCTCATTATGTCATAAGACTCACAATCCTTATTTTATTTAGGAGAAACTTCATTCCCAACACACTATCATGCTTATATACATCAATTCTAGACACCACACAACAATCTTCCAGCAAAGAACAATTTATTCATTTTCACAAAATCTTTACAAGGACTACAAATTTTCCTTACAGTGAACATGCTTCACAATCTAACAATGCAACACTTAAGAAATTCCTTATAAATGCTTAACAAACTAATCTCATCTAACAGTTTAGACATGCTCACTGTTCACCTTAATGAAACAATTGACAACGTACACTAGATGCACATGAACCATGAGGAAGATACCATGCATCAAAACTCATTATCTCATTCAACAAAACTTCAACCAAAATATGCATATAATAAGGGAAATGTTTGAAACTCATTTTTTTCACAAAAGACTCCTACATAAATCAAGTTACTAATAACTCTTTGTTTTAGGCTTGACACATAAAGAAAGGTTAAGGGTACCTCACTCCCAACAACCATACTCCCCCACTTAAAAGAAACCCATTCTAAGGTCAACATAACATCTACTACAAGGAACTCCCTCAAGGCACCTTAAATCTTACTAAGACTTTCTCACACAAAGTCTATCTCATGAAAATAAAGACTCATAAAGGTCTAACCACTACATCCCCGTTACAAGGAGAAACTCACCTTTACCCTTTTAAATCTCATCATCTTTCTTTCTAAGGTTGGGTTTTAAACAACTTCAAACCACCTCAACAACCATTCCTTCACATTTTTAACACTATACCTTATCATTTTTTCCAACTATACTACCCTTCAAAAGGTAACTAAACCAACCTAATATTACCATCACAACCTCCCATATCTCATCTAACAAGTCACATCTCATCTTTTCTCTCCCTCAACCCAATCTTCACAATGTCACACTCGAAGGACCAACACATAAAGGAACAAGGGAAAGACACCATATACAAAGCTCCTAGGCACGATAAGATGAATGAATAAGTGAAACTTTCCTAGCACCCAATAGCCTCTTATTCATAATGTGGCACGCTTCACATTATGAACAAGACCCTACTAGATATGTTTCATGAGAAAACTAAGACACTCACAAACCTGGCTCATTTACCAACTTTGTAATGACCCACAAGTACACCCTAGAAGTTAGAGCATCATTGAGTCACCACACGGCAAATGAGACTTCGAGAAGTCTCACTAAATCCACTCATATCATTCGTTGCATAATAAAACATTGTAAAATGAGTAAGAATTTAAAATTTTCTTCACACACGAAGAAATCTTTAATACCATTACGCAAGCGGAAGACTTTCATTTTAAAATATTAAACTTTTACCACATCTCATCGAACCATCTAAACTTGGAGTTTACAACACTTAGGACTAAGCCCATGCAAGGCATAAAATAAAGACTAAGACATAAAGAAACATGTGGATATTGTCCTCGAATCGATGAGGACTCACCAATACTTCATCTTCAACTCATAGAAACCTATCCATCTTCCATGGCATATCAAACTTCCAATTACCTACACTTTAATCAAAAAGGAAAAACAAGGGGTTAGCACATTGAAAGCCATGCAAAAACAATGAAAAAGGGACATTTAGTTAATAACATGCTTTTCATAAATTTTGATTAAAACATCATACTATAAGCATAAGAACAACACTTAACACTTTTGAAACACATAAGAAATTTATCACATTTTTAAGAAAACATTACAGTGAGCAAGTTCACTATTACAGTGAAGCCTATAAACTTCACATAGAACACTCTCTAGCATGTAATCTTCTAACTAAAAATTATCCTAAGACTCACTTAAGTAAGACAAAGAGATTCAACCCATAAACCCTCTCTTGGCACACCTAAATAATCCTTAAGACCACCTATAAGGAGATTTATACACTTACAATACACCAAACCCATAAACTTGAGATCCTCCTACCAGAGGTGATTCTATGGTTCACTTGAGTGAGCTATGATGCAACCGCCCATACAATCTCTTTCACACACACTTAAGAGATCTTATAGATTACCTAGGATAAGATCATTCTAACTTAACACAATAGAATATAATAATATGACATTCTCCCTTCCAAAGGTTATCAAGAGACTTACTTAAGTAAATCAAGAAGATAACATACATGATTGATATCTTCAAGATTACCTAAATAATCCTTAAGACTACCTAATTTTGGATCATGTCTACATAATCAACCAACTTTACTAACTTGACTTATTTTTTTAGGCTTATCTAGGTAAGATACGAAGTGACCATTCCTATGCCCCCTTCACACCTTAACTAGACAACCCTTAACTACTCTAGATAAGTACTTATTCATTTAACATGCTTTCTTAACTAATCTCATCACATTCATTTATTCATATAAGAGATATTCATCACATAACAACATTCAAGTAATGGTCTTGGAGAAGACCTAGGGACTCTCACTAACATCTTCAAAGCCTATTGTGCAATGTCTAGATAGTGTCTCATACCACTACATAAATTTCATAGAACTTCTCCAATGCTAGTAGGTATACTATATGATGAGAATAGGTAATAACCAACATAGACCATGGTAGCAAATCATGGAATCTAGAGTTATAACCTACTCCGATGGAGGGTGTTCTACTTCTCAATGGTATAACTTGGACACATCCGATATAGGCACATGGTTAAGGAATATGAGGGGCTTATTGTGTACTCTAGTCTTGTTCTTCACTAGAGCTACTTCTGTTACCATACTCACTCGGTGCTAGCCTTTGTTCTCATAGAGTAATTTACTTTAAAGGTTCATAAAAAAGGCTTCATATCTTATTCATAATACAATCACATTCATCCTACCAGAAAGGTCCTCTAGGTCTACCTTACAATGGCAAAGAAGATAGCTCATAATGACTTTCCTAAGGATGATATGATGTTGTACCAGTCAGCCAACCTTAAGTCCATCATTCATTACAAGAAGGATACAATTACGACTTTAGACTTCGATATTCATAACCTTACCACTAGGTTCAAGGTTCCACATAAAGACCCTCTTAACATCATTCAAGGTCACATGTCATTTATACATACAAGACTAAGAGGCTTTAGCATCCTAATTCAAGACATCTTATATTCACATATCTTTCATGCATCAAGAAGAGGGGCTTAGGTTTACCGAATCAAGACACTACTTTCTCATAAAAAATGTAAGAAGTCATCACGAACTACCTTAGTCATATATAGCCATGTAAGAGTACGACATGTTTACCTTGGAACATCCATATATGGATTCATCGCATAAGAGGAATCATAACATAATCACTCACACAAGATCATACAAGCACTATAAGGCACTAACTATTAACCTTCACAAATAACACATATTATCTATCATGTTTCAAACCACATGTTCATAAAATCCATAAAATCTTAGACATGATTGCATTACTGCACATTGTACCTTCATATAAACCCTAAACATGGTACTAATATAATTCATAAAGTAATGCCGACGAGGCCAAATCTTTCACAAAGGTAACACATAAACACCGCCACCATAAGTGGACCATACCAATCATCATTGTAATAAAAAATCTATGCATAATATTAAGATAGTTAGGGAAGCATATCACCCATGAAATCTCACAACTTCCATCCATAGCCTAATCAACCAACACAATTCTCAAAGGCCATTACCCATGGCCATGAACATCAATTCAATTCAATAAACTTAATACACGATGGATCTAATAATATACAATACTCATGTGATAAAATTGAAAAATCTTATAAACCATACAATCATAATTTGTACATAAATCAAGAGCTCATAACAATCTACATATGAATTCATTACTAATTAGCCATGATGAACCTACCCATATTTTAGTCAAATTGAGAGATTTAAAAAGGTCAAGGGTTCATGGAGAATTTCATTGTAAAACATCATTATACATCAATAATATCATATCTTAAGGTTTAAAAACGTTTCATGCAAGAACCCAAGACTTAGAGTAGAAATTGGACTTTTTCATCGTTTTGAAATCTTTGAAAATCATCTTTTGGATTAACTCTAAGGTGATAGAAATCCTTACATGAAGAACACACATAACTTATTAGAAGAAACCAATGATAATTGAATAAAAAATCCATTGAAGATCCATCTTCAAGCTCCATCTTCACCTTGAGCTCTCATGGAGGTTTTTGGAGAAACTTTGGGAGGGAATTCGTTTTAATCTAGGTGCTAGAGTTTAAATGAGAGTTTAATGACTTATATAATATTAAAATACCCATAAACACCTAAAATAACTATCCTACTATTTTATAAGACTTGAGGTGAATTTCCCCAAAAACCCTAAGTCGTAATAGAAAAACTGGCAGAATTGCAGCACCATCGATGCCCTAGCATCGACGGTCCGTTGGTGAGACCACGCCCCATCGATGGGGTTCGTTGGTTGTGTATGAAGATCCTCAACCTTAAATATACATGTCTACATTTCACCATCGACACCACTCATCGACGGGCCATCGTCTGATCGACTGGCCGTCGTTTGGGGTAGTCGATTGTCATTGCCTGGCAGTGTTGAGCTCCAAGTTGGGTCCTCCTTCTAGGGCCCCTTTTGGGTTCTAGGTGGAGTTGTACCCGGACGTTAAACCTCTAAACATGCGCATCTAAGTAAAAGGAACATCTCCAAACAGGTTCAACATCAAACAAGCCACGAAACATGCTAAAACACATCTAAACTCACAAGGACGCCAAATGCCTATCTTTCGAACTTCACCAGACGTTTTTGGACGTTTGAACTTCAAAACTTACCAAACTCAACTGCCTAAAACTTCATTTGACACCATATTAGGACTTAAATACTTCATGTCACACACATTAGGCCCTAGTTTCACCTATTTCATTTCCGGAGGTGTTATACTAGGTCATATAGTCTGTATCTCGTGGATCATAGAAGTGAGACTGAAATTAAGGAAAATTTTGTACCATGGTTCTATAAGAGGGCCCTACGGGTCATAGAAGGTTCCACGACCGCTAGGAAGTGAGCGTGGAAATTCATCTAAAATTTGAGTTTCCAGTAGTGCTTCTACGGTTGAACAGTATCGTCCATAGAAGATAGAAGCTTGTACGGACCGTATGTGGTGCCAACATAAGTGGTTCAGGAATTTTATGAAGGGGTAATATTGTATTTTCCCACCCCTTCTAAGTCTAACCCCAATGTTTTTACTACTTGTTAAGGTCCTTTTAAATATAGTTCCCCTCTAGAACTCACTTAACACTCCTAAGACATAGAGAAAAGATCTAAGAGGAGAAATTTTCAAGCGTCTTATTCAATTTCTAAGAGGATAAATTTTCAAGAGTCTTATTCAATTTCTTTAAAGTTACTACTAGAACATTTTTTCTTCAAGGTATGTAAGACTATTCATAGTGTTAGACTAAGTTCGTCCTTATACCCTACATCTAAATTCAGTCAGTAAGAATAAATCTAGGGTTGTACCCTAAGTTTTATAATTCTAAACCATATTTCGTTCCTTATTTTAAGTTCTGAATCCATGATTATTGAGATTATAGTACTTTGTGCATTATGAGTTCGAATTCTTGTTCATAGTTTTTTTTACTACATGAACCCTATTGAATGTATCTTTGCAAAACTATTTCCAGACATTTATTTTCAAAACTAAAGCGAGTTCAAGCGCATTATATTTACATTTCGAAAGAAAGAATTATTTCCAAAAAAGTATAAAGAGTTTCAGAAGCATTTCAAACAGATTAAGCACAACTCAGTTATCCCTTAAAGAGGATCCTTTGATTATTTACTCAACTCAGTGAGTATTTTTATATGAGAGATATATGTACATTTTGGGGGAAGTACTGAGCACCAATTTGGGGTAATAAAAGATAAGTCAAACTCTACAAATTGTGTTGCCAACTTAAATAGGATTGTATTGTAATTCAACTAATTCGGCTAACTCCTTATCCCACCTCGCCTTAGGATTTTAGTGGATCCATAAGTGGAAGTTCTATATTATAGTCTGAAAAGGTATGTGGCAGCTTTGGCAATAAGACTTTGTATCATCATGAGACTTGTAGTGATGGTTGTCGGTTAGAGAAACTCCTCATTAAAATAAAACATATATATAGATTTTAGTATTTGATATTATTGTATCTTTCATTGTGAATCTTAAATGATTTTTACTTTTTCATTCTTCACTTCAATTGAGTTATCAGTCCTTCAGTCTGGTTAATTATTTCATTCAACCTTATTACATACAGTACTTTTCAAGTATCGATGTCATTTGACTTGCATCATGAAATGATAAAAATACTGGCACTCAGTAGGGTCTTTATTAAGATTGTATCATCCACTCATTATCTTTTGGTGAGGCATTCTTGCTTTCGGAAGACTCAAATTTCATTGCTTAGTAGTAGTGTTTCGAGGTTGTATGAGTGTTGATTTGACACCTATCTATAGAAAATAGAAGTTGCATGAATAGGTAGAGTTCACATGTTTTGCTAAACTTTAACTATTTATATTTAGTACTTTTAGTTGACATTATATCTAGTATCTGTTTTAAATGTTTTCTTCAATTTTTTTAGCTTATAATTTCTTAAGTTAGTTTTACGGAAAGTGGTAAGCCAGGTCAAGGATTCACTTGGGAACCAACAATGATTTCCGAGTGTCGATCACGTTTAGGGTATAGACTTGGGGCGTGACAATATTAGTCATAGCAATAAATAGATTTGTTTGGAGGTCTACATGAGAGAATGAAATCTTAAATGTATGCCTTCTAGAGAAATGAATTGTGCTCATTCATGCTATTGATATGTTTGATTTAGATATTCATAATTTTAATATTGAGTATCTTGAAAAGGATAATGCAATTGATGCTCAATGATTTAATTATGACTTACTGATGAAGAAAAGATGTTTATAAGACACTTGAGGAGCTAAAATTGGAATTTGAACTACTTAGCCATACTTTTATTGATGGTGTCACCGTTGAGAAGATAATATTATTTTTAAAAACTCTAGTGTGTGTAAATATGAGGTGTAAATAAATGTCATTCATGAGTTAGGGAACATTAGACTTCATTCCAATCATTTCCTCACATTATGTTTAGATGATGAGATATTAATCGAGTAAGTTGAGCCTTTGAAATAGTTTTTCGAGGAGGACAATATATCTATATTCTTGAATTTATTGTTTTCAAAATTTTAAAAAATCATTTCTCATTTAAGGGCCAAGAATTGCAACATACAATTCCTTTATTTTTGTACAACCACATGCTAAGCAAAATAGAAAAACTGATGTAAAACTAGGGTGCAATTCATATCCCCAAAGTGGAAGGAAAATAGTAAAAACGATGGTGTACTACCGCAATGTCATATCAGGAGCTTCATGGGAGGCATCTCATGTGGAAACTTGATGAAGTCTTAGTAGTAGAGTGGCATGTGTCGTGTTGCGACATAAAATAAAGCAATTATTGGGAGACATCCTAATGTGTAATGTAGCTTCTTATTTTATTTTTTTAGTGTTACTTTTGTGTTGTTTTTTTTTTTACAGTTTAGGAGAAGTCTGATGTAACATCTCGTAATTCGAAATAGCTAGGATTAAACAAAAAAATAAGAATAGTTAATTTTAGAAAGAATAGGAAAATATAAAAAAATTCCTAAGTGATGTAACTATTATTCCTAGTTGATTCCAACACTAAAATGTACATCTAAACATTACGAAATCATCCATAAACATGAGGTCACGATCCTTGAATCCATAATCCAATTCAAGTGAAGTTAATATCAAAGTCAAAGAAGTTAAGAGTCAAGTCTAAAAGTTAAGAAGCGAGTCAAAGTAAGTTCCTAAATCATTCAAAGAGTCTTAAACAAACATTTTAACTTTGTTTTAAGGTTCAAGCAATGAGTTGAGTAAAGTGTTAAAGAGTTGAGTTAAATTCTCATTATCTACAAGGGAACTAAGTATTTCCTAATATTTAAGTTTCAAGTCAAGCAAAGAGCAACAAGTTGAGTCTTTAAGAGTTATAAGGGAACTAAGTAGTCCCTAAGAGTTTAAACAAAAAAATTTCAGACTTTTGAGAAAGAAAGGAAGCTAGACTTCCACAGAGCCTATGGCTAGTTTTAGTAAAAGAGAAAGGAAACTATGGTTTCCAATAAAGCTTTTGAATCTAAGATTGAGCAATTATCTCAAACTAGAGAATAAGTTGTTTTGAAAACATATGAGCTAAGTATTTTTGGGAGTAGTATTGAGCACCGGTATGGCGATCCGAGTTCTTAATAACTCAAGTCTCCATACACCATGTAGCCAGCATGGAGAAATAATAAAGGATCATATTTTTTAGATGATTCCTTGGTGCTTTAAGAATAGACTAGTGGATCCACTTAGAAGTTCAGGTTCTACACCGATGGCAAGGTATAGAGCGGTCCTCTTGCAACGTGAGGTAATATGTTGTATCATCACTTAGGCTCATAGTGATGGTTGTCGGTTAGAGAATCTCCCACAAAAATTATATTACTTTCATATATAAGTAAAGTTGATTTTATTATTATTTTATCTTTGATGAACTAAGTGTTTAAATTGTTTATAAGTTTTCCTTATAGTGCATATGTCTTTACTGATTTATATTGAGTTATGACTTCTTGAGTTGAGCAGAGCCAAGGTAAGTTCATTCTTACTCCTTTCAAGCCTTGTAATTGTGTTTAGAATTCCAACTTGCATACTCATACATTCAATGTACTGATGTCAGTTGGCTCGCATCATCTTATGATGCAAACACAAGTAACCAAGATCAGTGCACAGGGATTCATTGATCTAGTTTGAGATCCAGAGTCAATGGTAAGCCTCCTTTTTATTGCTTTCTAGTTAGTCCAATAAAGTGTTGTGTTTGTCCTAACATTCATCTCAGACTGTTTAGAGGCTTCATAGACAGATAGTCAATTAGATTGTTCAATTTGATGTCTCTTTTATCTTTTTAACTTTGAGAATCAAGTGCCATTTTGGCTAGATTATTACATTTTGAGTATGTTCCCTTGAAAATGTTCTTTACTGTTATATTAAGTTAAGTTAAGTCTTTCTTTGAGTTAAGTTAATCATGCCAATGGTTCCCTCGAGGCCAGTAATGTTCACCGAGTGTCACTCCCGCCCAGTGTGAAGGCTTGGCGCGTGACATCTGAGTACCCAAAATTTAAAGCTAAGGAACATATTTTGAGCTTTAAGTGTGGGGTGTATGCGGCCCTTGATGAAAGTTCAGAAAACATGTTGTTAACTAGGTCACAGAGGGCCCCAAGGAGTATTTCTTACCCCCTCTCGCTCCTCGCCCTCCTTCTCTTTTCAATAAATTACTTAGGCGACAAAGCATGATTATAAGTGTGGGATGAAAATTCTTTCGAAAGTTATGATTTAAAGGGTGAATATGTCATAGAGTTTTGTTTTGCTTGAAAAAAATACAAACACAACAAAAGATTTTTCTTATTACTGTTCTTTTTATTTTTTAGTGGTGTATCTCTTCCACACTTTGGTTCTTCTTATGATTTCGATTATTTTTTGAAGGGGGGCCTTTGAATCAGGTAACTTTAAGTGTATTTGGTGAAATCTTAATCGAGTTTGAAGGAAAGAAGTTTCTAGACTAGAATACTTACAAGATCAAGTTTTCGTTGTTGACGATCCAACTATCTCCCGGTTCCAACCAAAATTCTTTCTTCTCCGATGCATATTTGAAGAGTAAGCTTAAAAGACTTTGATTGTTTCCGAATTGATTGTTTGTTTTTTTGTATAACTTTTTGTTATTTGTTAGTTTTATTTGGGTTGGGACCTTTTTTGTTTTAACGTTTTTCTTTCTCATTTTGGGCCTCTGCCTATTTTGTTAGGAAAAATTACCTAAATACATATATTATTTACCTATTAAAATTTCCTACCATTTTAAAAGATTCAAAAATTCTCTCTCATATATATCATTATCCTCTCGTTGCTACATTTTTTATCCCCTCTCAAATGCATCCCTCACATCTTTGATACATCTCTCACCTATGTATTTGATGTATTTGGGTATTATTATATTTTAGGTGTTTTATTGATCCTCACAAATGAAGGTACATGATCCCTAGCTAAGTTCTCTTGTCCATATTTATAATGAAGTACAACTTTAAAGTTTTCATGTCAGATGTTGGTGAGGCGTCAACGCACTACCTCAATCAGAATGGACGAGGGTGTTTGTCCAACAGTCAATAACTTTTTATGGTTGACTTAGTCAACATGACAAATAACAAATTAATTCATTCATTCAAATGCATAGAGATCCAAGACGTCTTCTCCCTGCAAGACTGTGTATGTGAAAGGACGACAAGACAATTGTCTAAAAGGGTGTCACCTCCGATGTGATAGGTGCACATCCTTCTAGAGAGGCAGGCTCAGCCAATGGGCGATCCAAAAGAGTTTGTGTTCATTTTGAGATAATCTCTTAGCACATATCACAAACTCAAGATTTGACAAACAAAATTCTTATGCTTATTGTTTATGGCCATATGAATGAATGATTGTACACTCACGTGAGGAGTTATGCAGGTTATTTGTCATCATCAAAAAAATGGAAATTGATAAGTGTTTATGATCTTGGATGTTTTGTTGATCGACTCCCAAGTTCAGGGACTTGGTCCTCTGCAAAGTATGAATACTCATCCGGTTTTCAAAGTGTTGTACAGTTGTAAAAGTTGTCTGCGTTAAAAAGTTTGTGAAACGTAGAGTACTTCACCAATCAGAAGCGACGAGGTTGTTTGTTTGATGGTTAGTAACTCTTCATGGTATATATCAAGCAAACAACAACAATATTGACTCATTCATCCAAATAGAGAATTTCAAACTTCAAGAACAGCAAGGGACCTGATAGAAGTGTTTCTGTTACTTTTTGTACCAGTTGCATCTATTTTCTTGTAATTGTTCTTATATTGTATGATTCGTTTCATCTGTGAGAAGAAACGTTTCAAACCTGGGTGAATCATTGTAAAGGCTAGGTTAAGTGTACTTAGGTTCTTACTCTAAATCTATATTAATTAGGTAGGATTAGTATAGAGCGCAATGTTGTATCTGCTCAAGCTCAGCTAAGTGATAGGGAGTATTACTTAGTGGGGAGATTAGCAGGCTAATATTATGTTCTAGCCGGCTTTTACTTTTGTTTGTTGAAGATTAGTGAAAGAGGTTTGAAAAGTTCTGTTGAAAAAAAGTCGTGATTTTCCTCCCTTAAGCAAGGAGGTTCTCACGTAACGTTGCTTGTCAATCTTTATGTTTTTGCATTTGTTCTTTACTGTCTGACATTAATGCATTGAGGACATGGTCCCATCAATATAAGTGGACGCATACATTCGAATAGGTATCCTATCCCCTCTCAGATACATCCCTCACCTATGTATTCAGATGTCTGTTTATGTATCTGGTTGTCTGTTAATGTATCTGAAAGTCTAGTGACATATCCGAAATCTATAAACTTTTAGGGACTTTTGTAATTTAAAAAATAATAGGAAAATAATATAATTAGATCTTAACACTATGATATATATGTAAATAATATTTTTCTTTACGGATGCTCTTTTGATTAATAAAAATTTGGTCTTGGGGCTTTTTAGCAACAAAAAAATGTGGTAGGAGAGATCAATAACATTGATGATGACTACAATTACATATGACTATCTTAAATATAATTTTAAAGTAAAACTTTCATCTTTTAAAATAAAGAAAAAGGTCAGAAAAAACTACAGAAAAAAAATTAATAAATATTTTATTTTAAAATGTTGCACCAGCAAGTAGTATCTATTAGTTTTTCAATAGCTAATTAGAAATACCTTATAATAGCTCTTTGCTTGCTTTTTATTCATTTTATTATTTTTATATGAATAAATTAGAGGATTGATAAATCCAATAATAATGGACGTTCTCACTATAATCCAACATACATAAAAATATCCCCTTCGAGGTGAAATTCTATCAATTAATAAATACAAAAATAACGTATCATTTTAATATTTAAATTTATATTTTAAAACATTTTACAAATTATATCATATTTTTGTATTTTTCTTAATTAAATTATTTTTAAAAAAATAATATTTTAGTAGCCACGAATAATGAAATGATCCCAACTAGTAATACTATTTGGACATTCGGCAAAACTCAATTGTGTCACTTACCATTATTCAAAATAGAATTAATTACTTAAGAGGATCCCTTTTAAAAAGAAAATTAGTTATTTTAGATATACTCTTTAAATATTACCATTTATAATAATATAAAATAAAACTATATATTTATTAAATTTTTCTTCTCTCGCCTCTTTCTCTTTTTCTTTTCTCTCAGCTTTTTAATTCTTCTCTTTTTCTCTTGCTCCTTTCTTTTTGTATAACTTTCTCTCTTACTTTGTTTTATTATTGTTTTTTTATTTTTTGCTTTCTCTTTGTTGCTGCTCTCTCTCTCTCTCTCTCTTGTTTTTTTTCTTTTGTTTCTCGTAGAATGAATAAAATTTGTATCAATAGTTAATTAATTAAATAAATAATATAATCCCAACAAATAAAGAGACATAACAAATTCAAAAATCAATTAAACTTGAACTAAAAATGTATTACACACATATCAAAGTTGAATTAAAAATATATTACACATAATGATCTATAGAGTAAATTAAACTTGTATTAATAATGAATTAAACAAGTAATCCAATAATAACAAATAAATCAAAAAATTGCAAAATAAATTCTATTGCCTTAAAATTGTATTACACAATATTAAAGTTGAATTAGAAGAGAGAATTAAGAATGAATGAAAAACGTAACTAACAAAAGACAAGTGAACGATCTATAAACTGAATTAAACTCATATTATTCATGAATAAAACTTATACCATATGTATCTTATAAATTATTTTTGCTTTTATCACTAAGAAAATGAGTGATGGTTGCAATATGTATTAAAAATCTATTGTGCATGTCTTATAAATGTATTATTAGTGTGTTACATAAATTATTCTTGTTGGTATCCGTAAAAAAAAGTGAAGTGTGCAATACATATTATAAATGTATTATTCATGAATAAAACATGTATTATATGTGTCTTATAAATTACTTTTTATATGTATCACTAAGAATGTGAGTGATTTTTGCAATATGTATTAAAATGAATTGTGCATATATTATAAGTGTGTAACCTAAATCATTTTAGTTGATATCATTAAAAAGGAGTGAAGTTTGCAATATGTATTATAAATGTAGGATGTATTGTTCATGATTTGTAACGACCTGTTAAGTCGTTTTAAGCAGCAGATTTTAATTCTGGAAAACTGGCTGAGGCGAAGGACCCCACGACGGACCGTCATGGTCACGACGGACCGTCGAGGGGGTCTCGTTCCAAAACACTTAGAAATTAGAAAATTGGGTACTGAGAGCGACTCTCTGAACGTCACGACGGAATGGCAGGACGGACCGTCACAGGTGTGACGGACCGTCACAGACTCTTTGGTGGAAATTGAGTCTCTGAACCTTGCGAAGACCTGCAGGACGGATCGTCGCAGGCACGACGGCCCGTCACAGGCTGCGCAATCCCAGGCTGGGTCGGATTTCTGTTAATTTATTTAAGGGGCGTTTTGGACTATTTCCTGCTTTAATTATAAAGTGGTGGGTTATGTTATAAGTGTAATAAGTCTAATTTGGGGGTTAAAAGAGGTAACCTTAAGTTAATTAGTGGGTTATTAGTGCCATCTTTTATACTTAATTATATGATTATTAGGGTAAAAGAAAGAGGGTTTGAATAAGAAAAATAGAAAAGAACAAAGAGAGACAGAAAAAGAGAGAGAAACGAACAAAGAGACAACAAGAATTTGAGGAATTTGCTTGCTTGATCACGAATCTTCGGTGGAGGTAGGTTATGGTTTTCATGCTATTCGTAGTAAACTCTTAATAGCGAATGATATGTGTTGGGTAGTATTATAAAGGCTTCTATATGCTTAATTCTGTGTATGCATGATGTGATTTTATATATATGATTGTGATGAAACAAGCATGATGAAGCTATTGAATCTCAAATCTTGATAAAAACCTAATCTCTTGTTAAATGATGATGCCTTGGTATAAAAGAAGGCTGGATGAACTAAAGTAATGAGATGATGATGCCTTGATATAAAAGAAGGCTTGATTTACTAATAGAATGAGATTAGTGGGGCGGGTGTCACGAACCGACACGTAGATTTAGGGGATCGGGTGTCACGAACCGACACGTAGATCTAGGGGATCGGGTGTCACGAACTGACACGTAGATTTAGGGGATCGGGTGTCACGAACTGACACGTAGATTTAAGGGATCGGGTGTCACGAACCGACACGTAGATTTAGGGGATAGGGTGTCACGAACCGACACGTAGATTTAGGGGATCGGGTGTCACGAACCGACACGTAGATTTAGGGGATCGGGTGTCACGAACCGACACGTAGATTTAGGGGATCGGAGTGTCACGTTCCGACACATAGTAGTAGGGGATCGAAGTGTCACGTACCGACACAAGAGGAATAAAGACTAACGAGGGATCGGAGTGTCACGTACCGACACAAGAGAAATATAGATAATGAATTTTGAAAGATGCTAATATACTCAATCTAAAGAGCATGTTTCCCAAAAGAGTATGGTGTGGAGGCTTGACTCCTCATAGATATGATCAGTGATATTATAAATGATGTTTATACTTGTTGCTATCACCTGTTAAGGATATTAGTTGATTTTATGATGTTATCTGAGATATATTGCTTTCTATTTTGAGTTGGCCGATGATACCTACTCAGTACTTGTGTTTGTACTGACCCCCTACTTTTATGTTTTCTTCTTGTTTATTTGTGGAGTGCAGCAAACGTGCCGTCACCTTCGACTCAACAGTAACTCTAGCCAGTCTTCATTACTCCGGATATCAGGGTGAGCTAATGCTTCTAGCTTGGACTGGATCTTCTTCCTCATGTCTTGATGCCTTGAAGTTCCGGCATGGACTAGCTTTTGTTATTTTAGCTTTTTAGAATACTCTTAGTTAGTAATTTGATCATAGATGTTCTTGTGGTGATGACTTCCAGATTTTGGGGATAATAATAGATGTTGAATTTTAGAAGTTATTAAATTGGTTTTTATTAGTGAGTTTAAGTCTTCCGCATTACTTTCTGTTGATATTACATTGAAATGTGAAAGTTTAGATTGGTTGGTTCGCTCACATAGGAGGGTAAGTGTGGGTGCCAGTCGCGATCCGATTTGGGTCGTGACAAACTTGGTATCAGAGCATTAGGTTCGTTGGTCTCATCACACAAGAACAAGTCTAGTAGAGTCTTAAGGAACGGTAGGGGGACGCCTTTACTTTTCTTTGAGAGGCTATTAGACTTTAGGAAAATTCCATTCTTTCTTTCTTTCTTTCGTGCTATTACTTGGGTCCAATTGGTATCTAGGTGATACAAATTGGTATCTGACCATCTTCACTCTATTTCGCAGATGGTTAGAACTAGAGCAACGACTGCGCCAACACCAACATCGGCAAGACAAGAAGCATCCGAGCCAGCCACTGGGGCTGTAGCTTGAGGAAGAATAGCGGCAAGAGGCCGTGGTAGAGGTCGTGGGAGGACATCCTCTAGAGGAAGAGGACAAGCACCCAGCCCATCGGGTACTAGGGCGGTGACTCCTCCACCGACTGAGAAAGTGGTAAGAGAGGGTGAGGAAGGGGAAACTGAGCAAGTGCAGAATGAGGAACTACCACCCCAACCTACCCCAGAGATGATAAATCAGGTTCTTTCTTATCTTAGTGGGTTATCTGACCAGGGCTAGACGCCTCCAGTGTTTTCCGCACCAGCACCTCAGGTTCCGGAGGTACAACATGTCGCTACTATGGCTCCCCTCATGGATGCCTCATTGGAAATAGGCACGTTTCCTCGTCTGACCACAGGGCCTATAATGACAAATGATCAGCATGAACTCTTCAGTAAGTTCTTGAAATTGAAACCTCCAGTCTTCAAGGGTGCCGAATCTGAGGATGCCTACGATTTTCTGATTGACTGTCATGAGCTACTACACAAGATGGGTATAGTGGAACGGTTTGGTGTTGAGTTTGTGACTTATCAGTTTCAAGGGAACGCCAAAAAGTGGTGGCGGTCACATGTTGAGTGTCAACCAACAGAGGCGCCACCTATGACTTGGGCATCATTTTCTAGCTTGTTTATGGAGAAGTATATCCCCCGTACTTTGAGGGATAGGAAAAGGGATGAGTTTTTGAGCCTAGAGCAAGGTAGGATGTCGATTACTGCATATGAGGCTAAATTTCGTGCATTATCCCGGTATGACACCCAACTATGTTTCAGTCCACAAGAGCGGATTCGCCGTTTTGTGAAGGGGTTGAGATCAGAGTTGCGAATTTCAGCTTTACAGGTAGCGGCCACAGTGAAATCTTTTCAAGAAGTGGTAGACTTCGTGATAGAGGTAGAGGGAGTGAAGCCAGATGACTTCACCATGGCATCGACATCTAAAAGGTTTCGTAAGGGAGGTGAGTTTAATGGTTCTTACTCCAGAGGACAGGGTTCAGGAGGTTACTCAGTCCGACCAATTCAGTCCTCACTACAGACTGTAGTTGGGGGTCCACCTCAGACCGGTCAACACTTCTCTGAGAGACCTATGCCCGACTCCAGAAAGTGTTATGGATGTGGGGAGACTGGACATATTAGAAGAAATTGTCCAAAACAGAGTTATAGACCCCCAATAGCTAGAGGTAGAGGTGGTCATGGTAGAGGCCATTTTTCTGGAGAACGCGGTGGCCGAGGTAATGGTGGTCACCAAAATGGCCGGGGTAACGGGCAAACTGGAGCCACTACAACACAACATGGTAGGGGCAACGGACAGACAAGTAATGGGGCCCATTGTTACGCTTTCCCTGGGCGATCTGAGGCGGAGACATCGAGGACATCTGATGCTGTCATCACAAAGTAATCTTTCGATTTGTGATTGCATGGCTTCTGTATGTTGTTTGATCCTGGATCCACATTTCCTATGTATCTTCCATTTGCTAATGGTCTTAATTTACTTGTGAATTGCTTGACATGCCTATTCGTGTTTCTACCCCGGTGGGTGATGAGTCTGTGATAGTTGAAAAAGTATATAGGTCTTGTTTGGTGACTTTTGTGGGGAGTAATACTTATGTAGACTTGGTTATCTTAGAAATGGTAGATTTTGATGTAATTCTGGGTATGACTTGGCTTTCTCCAAATTTTGCAATCTTGGATTGTAACGCTAAAACTGTGACGTTAGCCAAGCCTGGGACAGATCCGTTAGTGTGGGAGGGTGACTACACTTCCAATCCGGTTTGTATCGTCTCCTTTCTTCGTGCTAAGAGAAGGGTAGTAAGGGTTGTTTAGCTTTCTTGGCACACCTCCGGGATGATCTACCCAAGTACCTTCAATTGAGTCGGTTTCGATAGTCCGCGAGTTTTTAGATGTGTTTCTGCAGATCTTCCTGGTATGCCACCAGATAGGGATATTACTTCTCATGATCTTGAACCGGGTATCGCCCCATTTCTATACCCCTTATAGAATGGCTCCGCTGAGTTAGTTAAGAGAGTTAAAGGCCCAACTTCAAGAGTTGTTGAGCAAAGGTTTCATGACAAGTGCATCCCCTTGGGGTGCTCCGGTTTTGTTTGTGAAGAACAAAGATGGGAGTCTTCGGATGTGCATCGATTACCGACAACTAAATAAGAACTGTTAATAACAGGTATCCTCTTCCTCGCATTGATGATTTGTTCGATCAGTTACAAGGTGCTGTGGTCTTCTCTAAGATTGACTTGAGGTCTGGTTATCATCATTGAAAATACGGGCAGCAGATGTGCCAAAGAGCTGCTTTTCGAACCGGTATGGGCATTATGAATTCTTGGTAATGTCCTTTGGACTACGAATGCCCCTGCTGCTTTCATGAGCTTGATGAACGGGATTTTTAAGCCATATCTGGACCTTTTGTGATCGTATTTATTGATGATATACGATATACTCCAAGAGTAAGAAGGACATGAGGAGCATTTGGAATGTGTTGGAAATGTTGAGGGATAAAAAGCTTTATGCCAAATTCTCCAAGTGTGAGTTTTGGCTAGATTCGTGTTCCTTCTTGGGGCACGTGGTTTCTAAAGATGGAGTGATGGTGGGATCCTTCTAAGATCGAAGTAGTGAAGAATTGGGTAAGACCTACTAATGTGAGAAATAAGAAGCTTTGTTGGTTTAGCCAGTTACTACCGTCGATTTGTCAAGGAATTCTCTTCTATTGCTTCCCAATTGACGAACTTGACTAAGCAGGAATGTTCCATTGTATGGTCGGATGAATGTGAGGAAAGCATTTCAGAAAACTCAAGACCTTGCTGACTACCGCACCATCCTCACCCTGCCAGTAGAGGGTAAGAACTTCATTGTTTATGTGATGCATCCTATTCTGGTTTGGGTGGTGCGTGCAGTGCTAATGCAAGAGAAAAATGTATATTTCCTATGCTTCGAGGCAATTAAAGGGGCATGAACGTAATTATCCGACCCACGATTTAGAGTGGCTGCGGTGGTGTTTGCATTAAAGCAATGGAGACACTATCTATATGGGGTTAAGTGTGAAGTCTATACGGATCATCGTAGTTTACAGTATGTCTTTACTCAGAGGAGATTTGAAATTGAGACAGAGGAGGGGGATGGAACTACTGAAAGGTTATGATGTTACCATCTTGTATCATCCGGAAAGGCTAATGTGTGTGGCAGATGCCTTAAGCAGAAAAGCAGGGCGCATGGGTAGTTTAGCCCACTTTGAAGTTTCTAGACGCCCATTGGCTAGAGAGGTTCAGGACTTGGCTAATGACTTTATGAGGTTAGAAGTAAATGAGAAGGGAGGATTGTTGGCCAGTGTGGAGGCGGAGATCTTCTTTTTTGACAAGATCAAGGGGAAACAGTTTGATGACGAGAAACTAAGCGAATCCGACCGAGATAAGGTGTGGAGAGGAGAGGCTACAGAAGCAATAATGGATGAGGAAGGTGTTTTGAGAATTAAGGGGAGGGTATGTGTGTACCCCGTGTTGATGATTTGATCCACACTATTTTACAGAGGCTCATAGTTCTGGATATTCTATATATCCTGGGGCAACCAAGATGTACCGTGACCTAAGGCAACATTTTGGTGGAGGTAGAATGAAGCGCGACATTGTTGAGTTTGTTGCCAAAATGTCCAAATGTCACAAGTAAAGTATGAACACCAGAGGCCCGGAGGAAACACTTCAGAGAATGCCTATTCCTGAATGGAAGTGGGAGAGAATTGCAATGGACTCGTGGTTGGTCTTCCAAAAGACATGGGGCAAGTTTGACTCTATTTGGGTAATTGTGGAAAGATTAACTAAGTCTGCTCATTTCATTCCGGTTAAGGTGACTTAACAATGCAGAGAAGTTATCCAGACTCTACATCTCAGAAATTGTTCGGTTGCATGGAGTTCCACTGTCCATCATATAGATAGAGGTACGCAGTTTACTTCTAAGTTTTGGAGAACATTGCACGCGAATTAGGTTACTAGGTTGGACCTTAGTACTACATTTCACCCTAGAACGATGGACAGTCTGAAGCGAACGATTCAAGTATTGGAAGATAGGCCTTCGAGCGTGTGTAATAGAATTGGTGGTCATTGGGATAACTTCTTGCCCTTAGCGGAGTTTTCATACAATAATAGTTATCACTCAAGTATTGATATGGCTCCTTTCGAAGCATTGTATGGGAGGAGATGGGGTCTCCCATTGGTTGGTTGATGCATTCAAGGTTAGACCTTGGGGTACTGACCTTTTGAGGGATTCGTTAGAAAAGGTGAAATCCATTCAAGAAAAGCTTTTAGCGGCTCAAAGTAGGCAAAAGGAATATGCAGATCGAAAGGTTAGAGACTTGGAGTTCATGGAAGGTGAGCAAGTCTTGCTGAAAAGTTTCGCCCATGAAGGGTGTGATGCGATTTTGGTTAAAGAGGTAAGCTAAGTCGAGGTATATTGGTCCATTTGACGTACTTAAGCGAGTAGGGGGTGGTTATGAATTAGCCTTGCCTCCAGCACTCTTGGAGTGCACGGTATTTCATGTGTCTATGTTGAAAAGGTACCATGGGGATGGAAAATCATCATTCGTTGGGATTTCAGTTTTACTTGATGAAACTTGTCTTATGAGGAGGAGCCTGTTGCCATTTTAGATAAAGAAGTCCGCAAGTTGAGGTCAAGGGAGATTGCATCCATCAAGGTGCAATGGAAGAATCGACCGGTTGAAGAAGCCACTTGGAAGAAGGAGGCAGATATGCAAGAAAGATACCCACATCTGTTTAAAGATTCAGGTACTCCTTCTCGCCCTTGTTTTTCTTCTTGTGATCGTTCGAGGACGAACGATGGGTAAATTGGTATCTATTGTAACGACCTGTTTAGTCGTTTTAAGCAGCAGATTTTAATTCTGGAAAACTGGCTGAGGCGACGGACCTCACGACGGACCGTCATGGTCACGACGGACCGTCGAGGGGGTCTCGTTCCAAAACACTTAGAAATTAGAAAATTGGGTATTGAGAGCGACTCTCTGAACGTCACGCGGAATGGCAGGACGGACCGTCACAGGTTGTGACGGACCGTCACGACATCTTTGGTGGAAATTGTGTCTGAACCTTGCGACGACCTGCAGGACGGACCGTCGCAGGCACGCGGCCCGTCACAGCTGCCAATCCCAGGTTGGGTCGGATTTCTGTTAATTTATTAAGGGGGCGTTTTGGACTATTTCTGCTTTTAATTATAAAGTGGTGGGTTAATGTTAATAAGTCTAATTACTTGGGGGTTAAAGAGGTAACCTTAAGTTAATTAGTGGGTTATTAGTGCCATCTTTTATATTAATATATGATATTAGGGTAAAAGAAAGAGGTTTGAATAAGAAAAATAGAAAGAAACAAAGAGAGACAGAAAAAAGAGAGAGAAACGAACGAAGAAGACAACAAGAATTTGAGGAATTTGCTTGCTTGATCACGAATCTTCGGTGGAGGTAGGTTATGGTTTCATGCTATTCTAGTAAACCTTAATAGCGAATGATATGTGTTGGGTAGTATTATAAAGGCTTCTATATGCTTAATTGTGTGTCGAATGATGTGATTATATATTATGATTGTGATGAAAAGCTTGATGAAGCTATTGAATCCAAATCGTGATAAAAACCTAATCTCTTGTTAATGATGATGCCTGGTATAAAAGAAGGCTGGGATGAACTAAAGTAATGAGATGATGATGCCTTGATATAAAAGAAGGCTTGATTTACTAATAGAATGAGATTAGTGGGGCGGGTGTCGACCGAGTAGAGGGGAGGGTGTCACGAACCGACACGTAGATATAGGGGTGGGTGTCACAAACTGACAGTAGATTTAGGGGATCGGGTGTCACGAACCGACACGTAGATGTAGGGGATCGGGTGTCACGAAAACGACACGTAGATTTAGGGGATCGGGTGTCACGAACCGGACACGTAGATTTAGGGGGATCGGGGGGTGTCCGAACCGACAAGTAGATTAGTAGGGATCGGGTTCTGTTTAGGTGTCACGAACCGACACGTAGATTTAGGGGGATCGGGAGTGTCACGTCCGAGACAATAGTAGTGGGGACGGAGTGTCACGTACCGACACAAGGGAATATAAAGACTAACGAGNCAAGGCCACACACCCGCCTGCCTTTACGCCAATACTACCCAGTGCAGATCCTGTAAGATAAAACGCTCCCATGTGCATGAGTTAGGATTGCTATCCACCCAGTCTCCTGGTTTATGTTGCTACAGACTACCAGGCAATCGGAGGTGGGTCCCCAGCTCTATACAGACTGAACTGTGCGAGAAAGACATCCAAGACGCTACTTAAATCAAGCCTATCAAAGTTTCTAGGTATCAGACAAATCTGTATATCACAGGATCCTTTTATCACGACCATCCACGATGGTAACAAACTTATGTCGGTAACAAGTAGAGACTCCAGATTTGGATCCGATTATTTGAATGGAGTGGCCGGCCAGTTGGTCTAGCATAGGTTTGAAAGAACCTCCCGGGTTGTGTGCTGTTTTTCGTTTTGGTATTTCAATTTTACATGTCTAAAAACTTCTCATCAAAACCTTCCCAAACTCTCCCCTAGTTACAATGGCCGTTTCTTTTGGACACCCAGTTTATTCTCGCTTCAGACGAGTATATCGTCCCCCCAGTGAGAACTACAGTACACCTGAACAGATCTTGTAGTGTTAGATCAATGGTAGCTTGTGATATCATTTTAGGCAGGATTGGACTACATTCATGGGTTACTGTCTTAGTCATTGTAGAACCTAGAACGGTCTTCGGTTTCAGGTTAAGTTGATGCCAGTCTTAGAACGGAAGGGTTGTAGCTCAGCACCTATAGGTCAATTTATCTCTTACCTAAAGTCCAGAAAGAGGATCTCTACAGGGTACATTTATCACCTTTTTTGGTTTAATATTCAAACTCTGAAACCCCAAATATTGAGTCAATCCTTGTAGTAAATGAGTTTCTAGAAGTATTTACCGAAAGAGAGATTGACTTTGGAATTCTAGATACCCAGCCCATTTTAATCCCTCATTATATAATGTCTCCAGATGAGCTTAAGGAATTGCAGGAACAATTGAAAATCTTCTAAATAAGGGCTTTATCAGACCTAGTATTTCACCATGGGGCGCTCTAGTGTTGTTCGTGAAAAAGAAAGACAATTCTCTCAGGATGTGCTTTGACTTGCTTGTCGATTCATTGATACTAGTCACCATCAAAATAAGCTATATCATCCCAGGACTTGATGACTTGTACTTAGCCAAATTTGGGGTGCTAGGGGCGTGTCTAAGATAGACTTTAGAGGCAGCTGTGTCGTTAAAGTAGAGGTTATTAGTGACGTCCAAAAACCAACCTCACAACTAGGTAGGGTCATTATGAGTTTGTGAGTATATCTTCTGATAACAAATGGGCTCCTTTGTCATCTTTATGTGTACTTAAAATGATCAGGGTGTTTCAAACTGTTCATTGGATTGGTCATTATCTGTTTTTATTGTGATATCCTTATTATTTCGTGTTTGATTGATTTCTATAAGGGGAGCTTTCGCGACCCTCATCAAGAGTTGTCTGTTTTATGAATCTCCACAAAAGATTTTTTGCAATTTGTATTTTGGCTAAGCTCATCCAATGTGTATTTTGGTTAAAATCAATCGCTTTCCCTAGTCATGTGGTATCCAGTGAAAGGATTTGAGTGGATTCTCAAAAAATTGAAGCGGTACAAAACTGGCCCATACCCACATCTCCAATAGATATACAAAGTTCCTCGGGTTTGGCTGGTTATTACAGAAGATTTGTGGAAGAATGTTATTCATAACTTTCCAATTGACCAAGTTGACTTTGAAAAAGGTCAACTTTGTCCGTCTATGAGTGTGAGAAATATTATAGTAATTGAAACCTATGGTGTTGAATTTGTAGTTTCTGCGTCTGACCTACCAAATGGTTTAGATGATTTTGTGATTTATTTTGATGTATCTAGAGTCTTCCTAGGTTGCATGTTGATGCGATGAGATAAGATTATAACTTATGCTTATAGATATCTTAAGGTACATGCGCATGACAGGACTTACCAACTCATTGACCTCGATCTTGCAATTTCATTTGTGTTTTATTTGCCCTAAATATTTGAGGACGCTACTTGTAGCGTAGGTCAAGTGGTTGGTCACATATATAAGAATCTTGATAGGCGTTCACATAAAAGATTGAAGGTCGTGGTATATCAAGCGAAGGAAGGACGTACTCAAAACTATGACATAAATGTGTTTTACATTTAGGTAACGCTAATGTAGTGGATGATGGTATCAGATAGAATTTTTTTTTTTTTGTTCTTTTTTTTTTTTTTGCGTCTCAGCAGTGACTATTACAGGCTAGTGCTAGTAACACATTAGAGAATTAAAGAAAGAGTTAGAATTAATTAGTTTATAGATGGCTCGCTCTAGAGAGTTCCTTAAGGGCACATTATATGGCAGCATGACAGTTTAGAATCTTCATTGGTAGTGGAGGTTAAGGAAAACCAAGACAATGATCCTATATTGCTTCAATTAAAGAGTGCCTTTCATCAGCAAAAAGTTGAGGTTTTCTCCTAAGAGGGAGTTCCTGTTCATGGTGTGCTTCAGGTTTGGCCGCTCACCCGCTATTTAGTTTGTTTCTCAGCATGGGTGACGTTGACGGAGCATCCTACACTTACTCCCACAACCTCCATGGCTTTATCATTCCGGGCGACCACCCCTTAAGACCTCTTATGGTGAGCTGTCTGCCAGTACTGCTTTGGTGGGAACCGGTATGCAAAAAGACATACCTGTTCAGGACGTGGGGTATAAGTTTCTACTTGTTCAAAGGTTTAAAGTAGCATTCTTACATGAAACGATGGATTTCATTATGTGTACCCTCATACAATCAGACTGCAACATGCGTCCATTTGGTGATCAGTAGATGCGAGGTACTAAGGCCGTCCACTTCTTGCCTGTCAAGACCCTAGTAGGACTCACCCGACCAAGAGTGCCAATCCCCTTCACCCCTCCAACCGCTCCCCACGAGGGACCTATGCTATTAAATCACATCATTTAATAGATTAAGGATCTCATTAGTCCTTCTACGTCCTAGTGCATGTCTCAGATAGAGTCCCTAGTTTTCCTCTTCTTTTGGAAAAGTATGTTCATATAGCGCTTCCTCTCCGGTCCTCAGGTTTAATCTCAGGACAAAAACTTCATCTCGATGGCCCATGCCTCAGGCAAAGCGTCTTCCCTCTAAACTCTTCAGACAACCACAGTACTGCGAGAGCTCATGCGTGATTTATTCTGCGTGATACGGGCAGTTGGATGATCAACCTCCTTTCTAGCGTGTGCACTAGCCATTACACACTACACTTCAGCATTCGATCTGCCCCTGATGAGTCATCTAGCTACCTGGGCGTAGATTTACATTTCCCATTGTTGGTTTGACGTTAGCGTCCCGAATGAAAAGGCTTTTTGATGGGACTAGATTTGGTAGAGTGAGTGGTCGTCTGGAGAATTATTTCTTTTGCATTGATTTATGTAAAGACAATCAAAGTCCATTACTAGTCCTATCTAGATTATAAGTATTTAGTCAGGTGGATCTCAGAGTTGTACGATCGCGTATTCGGCGTTTTGAAGTTTCCTTATTAAGGGCTTGCGGACTTTCCAGAAAGGCAGTCTAAGTCATGGACTATGTACGTGTCCTTCCAGCATCCCAAAGGGTTGAGTCATGTGGTCTATGAGTTAGATTGGGATGATCATATATCCATTGATTTTTTGTTCAGACACGTATATTCATCCATTGATTCAAATTTTTGTTACAGAGGTGTGTTTTGTTTTTTGGTCTCTTCGGTGACCATAACACCATCATCGTAATATTCCCGAGCAGTATGGCTGTCATAGGCCGATAGTTTCACTTTAGCAAGAGGTGTCAGTTGTGCTTTTCTGACCTTTACGTGGTAGTTGAAATAACCGACGGTCGCTGTCAGTTGACGGTTGTGAGAGTTCGTATTATAGCGGAGATCATGGAAAGCCGACCGTCCCCAAGCATACCCGCTACCCTTATCCTTTCCTTCGATTTGTTCATCTGATTGATTAATAGTTTTTCTCAATTTCGTTCATCCACTTTTGCATAAAACTCGTGGAATAACAGCCTCTAGGATTTTGTGTTTTGCGCTTGCTTTTTTTGGTTTTTTTTTCCCCTGTCACTTTAGCCGTTTCCTAGGTATTATCAACAGTAATGTTGACACTCTGTTGAGTGGACTTAACTCGTGTCCCTGGTTGTGTCGTTGTTTTGTTTTGTTTTCGATCTTTAGTCGTACGTTTGGATCCTTGACACACCGTACCACGATCCACAAGATTCGACTAAATAACAATTAAGATGACTGACCCTACCCAAAATTATATTCTACAATTCCATCAGCTTGTAAGAGGTTCTTTCAACACCCCCCCCCCTTTTTTTTTTTGATACTAGCCCTCAGTGAGGTTCCTACTAACTGTCGTTTCTGTTTGTGGAGTTTGGTTTTTGTTGTTGACGGACATGCCTCTACACTTTAAGTGTTAAGCGTAAGTTTGAGTAACGCTCAAATCAAGATACACACGCTAGATGATCATTTGTGCTATTTGCCTCGGAGTATATGCTCACGAAACATTGACAGACCCTTGGCGACTTCCCGGACCCGTACTTTTGTGTCAACCCTCGGCACTTTGATAGCATTTTTCGTAGCTTCTTTGCGGGATTTTGGTGAAGTTGAGTTTGGAAATTGGCGATTGGTTGGTGTGTGGATCCATTTTATTTTATTATTTACATATGAACTGGTGTTGGTTGAAAACCCGATTCTGGCTGCTGTGTTCCTTAGTTGTTACATTCGGCCCAGGTATATTGAATCTGCCCCTAGTAATTTGCCCCTATGATATTCGCACCCCGTGCCTGCCGGGTGACGTTATTTACGAGGGTGGCGCACCATGCCTGGAGTTTTTAAGTTTTTGAAAAAAAGAATGCAGAAAAATCAGAAACCTTTTTTCAAACTTAAAAAATCTCAGATCTCCCTCGTCTCTTAACCAAATTAGGCGAGGGGTACCTTTTTATTTTTGGTGGATTCACTGTAGAGTGTTCAGAACTTTTTGGGTGCACGTTGTACGAGGTTAATTTCCGATACCGAACCTAACATCCCTTTGTGGTATCCTCTTCTTTGTTCTTATTTTGGCTCCTTTCTTGTCTTTCGGTAATATGTCTAGCAGTTTAGCAGATTTGTGGTGATTTGAAGTCTTTAGCTGTTGGTAAACTACGTGCCAATATGTGTTGGAGTGTTCAAGGAGTATTGGGAACCTTCGATCTCGTAATTTTTTTTCCTGAGTTTACGCCACACGCCCCCCCGGTATATGTTTTATTTTAGTTCATTAAAGGGTACTAGCTATTGATGTCTTCGGGTTTTGTTTGATTTTATATCCTCGATTGTTGTTTTCTTTTGGAACAAAAGTTTGATCTACTATTTTTGGTCTCTTGATTGAGTCATATCTATATAGTTGGGTTGTCCCGCGATTATCGTTTTGACTCCAAAAAATACCCGTCTCCTTTTTTTGTGATTTGATAGTGTTATTACACCCCCCCGAAAGTTTACCAGTCCGCGCCTGATATTATAGTTGGTTAGGCCCCCCCCATTTAGTTAACAACGTCAAAGTGCCGGTTCAAGAGAGGATAAAAAAATCTAATAACGGAATTGGATCTGCGACTTTCGTGGTCCGCACTTATGTAGCATCGCATTCCTTCTTCAGAGATTCGAGGTTTAATGTGTTAAAAGCATGTCGATTGGAGTGAATTAGGTTATTATACCAATTTTCTACTTTACTTGCTTAAATACCCGTTTTATTGTCTAGATCGAGTTTTCAATATTGGGTGTAGGACCCACCGCGTTACCGGTTTAGTAGAGTTGCATGCTTATGTGCTAAATACTATTGTATACTTTTATATTGCGTGTTGTATGATTCGCTTATCCTTAAGTGTGATCATGATGTCATTAGTCTAGGTTTAGGCCGTGTCGTCCCGACCTAGACTGTAAGACCCGATGGGGTTGTATGCCTGACTTTTTGTCGATGTCGTTTGGTGGGTGACCCTATCCTTGTTTATACGTAAGTAGCAGGCTTGAGTTTTATAGTTAGAGCCTTAGATTAGGTGCTATCACTGCTTGTTGCACTTTCATATCGTCTCCCTCTAATTATGTGGTTCCGACGCATTCTCAAAGGTTTAGTGCACTACTAGTGACACACCACGAAAATTCTACGATCTAAGCTAGAGCCTAACCTAACGAAATATGACCTAAAAGGGGTAATTACATCCCTAAGTGCTTGGGGAGACAGTCGTGGAAGTTTAGAGGGTTTAGACATGAAAAACGAAGAAGAAAATCTGACGGACAAAATTTGAGGGTGATGGCGCATCGTGCGCTAATTCCTCAAAATTTCAAACTCACAACATATTCCTTTTTTTTTTCTGTCTTGTGTGGAGTGACACCGACGGTCCTGCCTAAAAAAATATTTTCAAAAAAAAATAATAAATTGGGCATCAGAGCGTATCGCTGACCCACCTCCCAGATTTGATAAAATTGGAAGTTTAATGAAAAGTCAACATGGACTTTTATTTTCAGGTCCAACTAGTGTAGGGGTGTTTTGGGTATTTTGGGAATTTTATTATATATAGTTTCTATCCATTTTCCACCCATTCCTCAATCAAAAACTCACAATTAGAATAAAAAGAAAAGAATTAAAAGCTCTACCTTTTCTCTAATTTCTCTCTCTTCAAACCTCCATTGAAGAACTTTGTGGCTCCAAGAAAAGGATCAATTCTCAAGGGATTCAACTCAATTTCATGGCAAAATCTTAATTAAGATATTGTTTCTTTCACTCTTGATATTCTTTTTCCCAAGAAGCCCCTTCAAAGATGTTTCCAAAATCTCCAATCAGGATTTGTCTAAACATGATTCTCGTTAGATTTCTGGATGATGAACAATGCAATTTATGAATCAATATGATGGATTATTGATTTAATTAGGTTGTTAGCGTGTATAAGGAAAATTTTTGTAATTGTTGTTGTTCAAGGAATTCCTTGCACAGGTTCTTACCAAATTATAAATCTTGAATTTGATATGGTGATGTGATTGTAGAGGATAAAATATCAATTGTTTATTGATGTTAGTTATGTTATTTCTTCATGAATTACCTTATATATGTGGTGGTTATACATTGTTGGGTGATTGAAGCATGAAGTCACATGAAGGGCAAGAAGGTATGAATTTTGGTTCTTGTTTGAATTCAAGTATAAAAGATGAAATTCACAGATAGTAATGGGGTAATATCTAATGTGTTATTGTGGTGTTGATGACAAACTCACCTCATCCTTAATCCTATACACTTGAAATTAGCTATGAAGTATGTAAGTATGATATGGTATGATTGTTAATTATTGAAAGGTAGTTCTAGTTGATTAGAATTGTAATGTTAAGTTGAAAGTTTACTGACTTGCTAGTGTCTAAAAGAAATTGTATGTTCACTTATGACCACCTCCTAGGAGTTATATGATAAGATGTTTACATAAGGTTCGTAAAGGATAGTGTGACTTATGTCACTCACAAACAAAGTCAGACTATTATGCAACAAATGTATGTGTCACAGAGCAATCCATTTCGTTGACCACCCAAAAAGAATTTGTGACTAAGATGATCGGTCCCTAACGATAGGTCACAATGTATATAGAGACATTGGCTGTTTCTCACTAAATAGAAATGTACAATACGAACAATACTTTGTGCTTAAATATTTTTAGTTATGACAAAATGTTTTTTTCATAATTGAAAATATTTAAAATTTATAGTGTAAAGAATCTCTTATTTTTGTCACTAACTAAAGCTTTTTAGCTGAGGAAAACTAGTGTCCACTACCTATTTAGTTTTGCTGGAACGAGGGCAGTTTGTCATATTGTGATTCGCATTTAAACCACGCTCGCTTTGCATAAGTTGTTTTTTTTTTCCCTAGGTATAACACACTAGTGAAACTTTAAGTTCAAATATGGGGTTCAGTTGAAAATATTATGTTTCATCGCTAAACCCCCAATGATTGGTTATGACCAAACACAAAACCAAACTTTGCTCACAAAAATAGCATAAATTTATTTGTTGGGAATTTTGAGACAACAATCCAAATCCTTTTGGTCATTTAAACAGGTCTAGACATGGTGTGGTTTATTATGTATGAAGGAAATGTTATTTTCTTAAAAAGATAATGTATTCGTGATAATAGTTGAGCTTTTGAAGATAAAATATTTCGTCACTAATGACATTTAAACTTGTAGTAATGCTATCTACAATTTGATATAGGTCTCCGTAAATTTAAAAGTTTATTTAAGAAATTAGAATTATTAAGTAATACGAATCTATTAAACTGAATTGCATGGAGTAGTCTTTTTTTAAAAAAATAATGACCATCATACACTACAAATTTAAATTCACAATATACTAAAACAAGTAAGATAATAATAATAATAATAATAATAAAATTACACGATCATATATTAATTAAGAACATCCAAAATGACATTCATTAGATAATATCTCAACTTTCCCCTTCACGAAAAATATAGTAAGTAAAAATTATCCAACTTGAAAATCTAACTAAGATATACTAAATATTAACAAAACAGAGGCAGTAAAATAGAGTTTGCATTTCAAAATACCATTGCAAAAGTACTTCACTGGCCACTAGTCTTGATTTCCCCATTCCACAACCTATCTAAAAGAAGAAAAAAAATTGATTTCATAATTTAATCATGATATCATGATATACAATAGCATATCCAAGTGTAATCCCCCAAATGGAATATGAGAAATAGAATGTAGAAATATCTTACATCGATCCTTGTAGGATAAATCAGTTATTTACAATAGACATTCGACTCAAAATAAATGTAACCAACGGAAAAGAGTCAAAAAGAAAAAGAGAAAACAAGAGTTACCATTACTCTTTCTAAACACCTAATATCAATACACACTCTTATAAACAAATTTTACTAATTTTGACAACACAAGTGAGTGTCTAATAAATTCTAAATAAGGCTAGAAAAGAAAGAATCAATTAATGACAATAAACAAGTCAATATGAAACTAGAAGTCATTTAGTGAGCGAAAGAATTATTAAAGGAAAGATACTTGAATTAATCATTTGTCAATATGATTAAGCAAATAAACCCATTGACATCAATCTTGCAAGAAATTAAATTTTTTCATCAATGAGATCAATTAGTGTTGGTACTTATACTTAACAAATATATTATTTCCAAATTAAAGAAAAGTGTCAACGCTAGATGGACACAAATCGATCATGCAAGAAAATCAATTTTTTCATCAATAGAATCAACAAGTGTTGGTACTTATAATAAACAAACATTTGATAGACACAAAAAAATCATCACAAAATTAAAGCTAAATATCAATACTAGATGAACATAAAAACATTAAAATTTTTAGAAATACCATACCTTATCTCCTGCATTGATGAAAGAAGTTTGTATCATGTTTTTTAAATTGAACTTGGAAAAAGTTGATGGATAAATGAGATTCTAATTATAGAAGTAGAATCAAAAGAAAAGAATTAGAAGCTCTACCTTCTCTCTAGTTTCTCTCTCCTCAAACCCCCATTGAAGAACTTTGGAGATCCAAGAAAGGATCAATTCTCAAGGGATTCAAATCAATTTTGTGGCTAAATCGTCTTTAAGGTATGGTTTCTTTCACTCTTGATATTCCTTTTCTCAAGAGGTCCCTTCAAAGATGTTTCAAAATCTCCCATATCTATGTTTTTCTCTACAAATGTGTCTTCCTTGAATAATGAAATTTATGAATCAATTATGATGAATTATGATTACTTAAGGTTGTTTAGGTGTATAATTATGGATAATTATTGTTATTCACTTGAAATTACCATAGACCCATGTTCTTCCCTAATTTAATAAATCTTGAATTACCTTATATTATGTTGAAGATGATGAATATATCAATTATTTATGTTGATGTTAGTTACATTATTGCTTCATGAATTACCTTATATTATGTGTTGGTTATACATTGTTGGGTGATTGAATCATGAAGTCCCATGAAGGGCAAGAAGGTATGAATGTTGGTTCTTGTTTGAATTCAAGTATGCACCATGAATTTCTTAGATAGTAATGGTGAAATATCTAATGTGTTATTGTGGTGTTGATGACAAGGTCCCCTCATTCTTAACCCTATACACTTGAAATTAGCTATGAAGTTTGTAATTATGATATGATATGATTGTTATATGATTAAAAGGTAGTTCTCATGAGTATAATGTAATATTAAAGTGAAAGGTTTACTCACTTGCTAGTATTTCTAAAGGGAAAGGATTTTTCTCACTTATGAACCTCCTCAATGAGCTATTATGATAAGATGTTTACATAAGAGTCTAATAAAGGTTAGTGTGGACTTATGTGATGACTAAATATGATTACTTAAGGGAATAGATGCTTAGCATCGAAAGGGCATGTAAATGAGATTGGGGGGGGGGGGGTCTCACATTTATGAATTCGAACTCCTCATATGTGTTTCCTCACGTTTAGCAAGTTGAATTCCAAATATATGTTTCGTCTCATGAGATGGAAACCCCCACGTTTAGCAAAATAGGGTTTCTAGTAAAATATTCTTGACCCTTAACTATGTACCCACATAAGACTCTAGCTTAGTGGATCCACCTAGATAGCTATGTACAAAAGGTTACACCATAAGAAAGTGATAACCCTCTTTTTTCGACATGGGAGTAAAACACCAGATTCTATGCAGTCTCATGGTCTCGTGTCAATTATTTCAACCTCTTAACCTAACGTAAAAGTAAATCAATGAATGAAATTTATGAACTCTCACTAGGGCTTTCTTAAGGGATTCTACATGGTGTAAGGGAGGGTATGTGACTTCTGTAACATATTGTACTTGTGGGATCCTAAGAGATGGTTTTAGTGGTGTTGTCTTATGACTATGTTACTTATGTATGACGTCCATGCACATGACAAGATATGATGTAATATGATATATGAATGTATCTTTAAAGTAGGGTATTATATGTGATACTTAGCTTTGGATATGATTATGGGATTCTATTTTTTTAATTCACGAGTATTGCTTGGGTTGTCTACATGTTGGGATGATATCACATTGGGTTGGCTTATGATGCTTACTTCATGTGCATATTGGATTTACTTGTTAACAAACATGTTTTGACTAAAATGTCATTTTTACATGCATTGATGAATTTTATGCATAGAAGCAATACTTAGTACGTGTGATGTACTAACCCATATTTTCTTCCCTTTTTCTCAAACAATGTCGGTTCGATCCTTTGAGGAGTTTTCATGGCAATTTATCAAGACACTTGGATTTGCTTCTCCAAGTTGGTGAGTCCTCGAGTCCGAGGACAAGACTCTATGTTCTAGCTTTTTAGTTCTTTTTTGATGTTGAAAGATGTTTTTGTACTTTCCAATTTCTAGACCTCTTATTGATGTAAGGGCTAAGTCCCAAATTTCTTTTCTCCTAACTCTAAATTGTATGATGTGACGAAGTTAGATTCTAATTTCCTTATATGAAATGAAGTTGAACTTCCAAAGTAAAAATTCTAATTTTTCTGGATTTTTATTCTATCATACATGCTATGACGATGCTAAGGGCTTGTATAAGACCTCTTCTAGGTCTAATATGCCATTTATGACTATGGGGTGCTCTCGGATCGTAAGAAGTAGAGGCGTGATATTGAGATAGTATAGGCTTGTAGCTTTTTCTTTGATTTCTTGGAGTGGACAATGTTCCACAATGGCTATTGTTAGATTGGATCCTATTGAGATACCATCACCCAGGATCGTTCTTTCTAGCTAGTCTTGAAGTGTATCACTAGATGGATAGACTTAGTGATTTAGGCAATCAGCGTCCCCGAGTCTCTCTTGCTATCTTGGTTGGGAGCTTACTACATATTAGGATGACTCGAGATACCAACCTCACCCTCGGGTCCCTCTTTCTAGCTGGGCTGGTAGTGGACTATTTTGTAGTATGCCCTGTAAGGTCACTCTTTATAGCTGGGATGGGAGTGCACTGTTGGCCGGGTGGATTCTTATAGGTTATCTTTGTTACTTTGGGCTGGGAGATTGATTTTCTTCTTTCTTAGTAGACTTAGCTATTTTGTGTACCTGTCGAGCTTATGGGGGTCCATTCAATTTTTTATTAAACTTGCTCATGAGTGTACTCTTTGGCTATGTTGTCCAGTTAGGTTTAGTTTAGTTGTACTTAGTTTATTTCTGGTATGAAGTTTGCTTTCTTTTCATATATGTTTTGACCTCTCTGTGTCTAGATTCTATATTTTCTTATTATTTTTACCTTTTGTGCTTAGTCGGCCTTTGATGCCTATTGAGTACCTGTTGTTTTGGTACTCATGCTACACTCTATATTTATTACGTGATGTAGGTCCTAGTACAAGTTCCTTACAGTGATTAGGTTCAACCTTCATTTGCAGTTGTCACTTAGAGACGAGTGTAAACACTTAGTGTTTTGGGTTTATCTCGTCTCTTTCTTTTGTTTTCACTATTTTTATGCCCTTAAGCTCATTACTTCACGTTATGGGTTACGAGTTGGCTTACCTACTGTTGGCGTATAGTAAGTTCCATCACAACTCGAGAAATCGAGTCGTGACAAATTAGTATCAGAACCCTAGGTTCATTGGTCTCACTTGCACAGAGCAACATCTAGTAGAGTCCTGTGGATCAGTGCGAAGACGTCCGTAACTTTTCTTTGAGAGGCTACAAAATGCCTTTAGGAGTATTTTCTTTTTTGTTCACTTTTGTGCAACATGTGTCTTATTGTTTCATTAGAATCTCATGTATTATACTCTTTTGCAGGATGGCTCGCTTGCAAAGTGGCGTGGCCGGGGGTAATGCACTTGGGCCTGCAGACAAAGCCCCAGCTTAGGATAGACACCAACCCTGAGATCGAGATAGGGCCACAATATCATCCCAAGAGAGATAGGAGGCTCTACAACAAGTAACAGACTATTTAACAACGCGTATACCATCTTCGCTTGTGGGGAAGAGGCCAACCCAATTGTTACCCAGACGAGTTTTGACTCTAGATCTCCAGGACGCTATTCCATCACTCTTGCGTGTGCTTGGGGTATGCATCAGCCACATGCCTCAGCTATACCAGCGCTAGTATTACATGATCAACCAACAATGAATACACCTCAAGTCCAAATACCACATGAGGGAGTAAGACTTGTGGTAGTGAATAGACCTATGACACTCAAGGACAAGAAGATTCTTTGTGTGTTTCTCAAGTTTACACCATCGAGTGTTTTCGTGACTGTGGTTGAGGATTCCCATGAGTTTCTTACTACTTGTCTTGAGAGGCTTCACACTTTTGGTCTAGTGGAGTCTAAGGTACCGATTTCATTGCTTACCATCTAGATGGGCAGTCCAGGCAATGGCGGCACACGTTCATACAAACCAGGCTAGTTAGATTTATATATGTGTTATGGGATGACTTTTTTTAGGTCTTCTTGGCCATGTTTATCCCTCGTAGCATCAAAGGACCACCTCAGGGATCAGTTCTACATGTTGGAGCAAGGCTCCATGTAGTAGGAATAGTATGAGACTAGGTTCCACGAGCTTTTATCAAGCAGAGAGGATTAGGTTTTTTGTCCGTGGGTTAAGATTACAACTTCGGCTTGAGACCCTGTCCTTGTTTTCTGCGGTTCGATCCTTTTTAGAAGTGGTTGATCATGCAGTACTATAGGACATCTTCGTCGGGAGGCCTAAGGGGGAAGCAAGAAGAGGGCTAGGCATGAAAACAGTTATAGTGACTCCAGCCCTAGGTCTAGGGATTATCATTAAATAAACGGACGAAGTTTTGAAAGGGCCAGTTTAGCAGGCTTACTCTGGCCTCTCTTTAGTCATCAGATGGTCATTGGAGCGATGCCAGTTCAAGTTAGGGCCTTGAGGAGTTTCATTTGGGTTCTTCGGTCCATGATGGTCATTCTTCTCGAAGTCTCCCTCAACAGGGATTCTATGAGCGTGTTACGTTGGGTCATTGGGCCAAGGACTTCCCTCAACATTGTAGGATTTCTCCCACTCATCAGAAAACTCCCCTAACTTTATGAACATGTCAATTTAGAGGTCGTGGTCAGGTTCAGGACCATAGAAATGGTCATCAAGATTTACGAGGTGGTTCTTATGGAGGCATATCAGGTGGTAGGTTTGATTTTCGGGGCAGAGGCAAACATATACAACAACGAGGGGAGAGGCGATCCATAACACGATGTTATCATAGTTATGATTCTTTTATGCCAGCAACCTACCTTGGATTTATTTGATTCGAGCTCTACTTTTTGATACGTTTTTGTTTATTATTCCTCTCACTAGAGTATGATTTCTGATCTTGTAGTAGCTCCATTGCACGTGTTGGCCCCCGCGAGTGAGTCTTTATTAGTGGATCTGGTATTTTGATCTTGCTTGGTTACTATCCAGGGGCGTGACACTCGAGCTGACCTTATTTTGCTCGACTTTGTTGATTTTGATATTAATCTTACATTGACTTGTTATCCCTTTGACACACTAATTTAGATTGCTTCTCTAAGACTGTTACGTTAGCCATTCTTGGTATTCCTCCGGTAGTGTGGCAAGGGTCTCATAGTATCACACATTTGGGGTTATCTCTTTTATTTGGCCTATGTGCATGATATGTTTAAGGAGGTACCTCCAATTGTGTCAGCTCTTGTTGTTCGTGACTTCTTAGATGTGTTTTCTACCGATCTACCTGGCCTACCCTATATTGTGATATTGATTTTCTGATTGAGCTTGAGCCAAGTACTTGAACTATTTCTATTCCGCCATATTTTATGGATCCTGCAGAGCTCAATGTTCAACTTCAAGATCTCTTGGGTAAGGGATTTATCATACCAAGTGTATCAACTTGGGGCACTCCCATTCATTTTGTAAAGAAGAAGGACGTTATGTTGTGCATGTGCATTGACTATATGCAATTGAATAAGCTGATAGTGAATAACCGATATCCTCTACCTAGGATTGACAACCTATTTGAGCAGCTATAGGGAGCTTCTGTGTTTCTATGATTTGATGTTCGATTTCCACCCGTTGAGGATTAGGGAAGTGGATGTCCCTCAGACGACATTTTAGGACCCGTTATGGCCATTATGAGTTCTTGGTGATGTCCTTTAGGTTTACTAATGCCCTGCTGCCTTTATGGACTTGATGACACGGGTATTCAGGACTTATCTTGATTCATTCATCATAGTCTTCATTGATTGCGGTTTTATATACTCAAAGAATAGGGATGATCATGAGTAGCATTTGACAGTTGTGCTCCATACTTATAGAGATCAGTGGATTTATGCTAAGTTCTCAAAGTGCCAATTTTTTTAGACTCTCTAACGTTCTTGGGGTACGTTGTGTACAAGGAGGGAAATATGGTAGATAAAGTGTAGATTGAGGCTATTCGTGGTTGTGCTAGGCCCACCTTAGTTATTGAGATTTCGAGCTTTGTTTGACTAATAGGCTACTCTAGAAGATTTGTTGTTGATGTTCCCCATGTTTAGATAGAGGAGTGTAAGGCAGGCTTTTTGAGGCTCAAGGAGTTGTTGACCACCGCTTATATATTGACTCTTCTAGTTGAAGATGAAGGCTTCGCGGTTTATTTTGGTGCATCCAGTGTGAGTTTGGGTTATGTAATAATGCAGCAGGGCATGATTATTGCTTATGCATTTAGGAAACTTAAGATCCATGAGAGAAACTACCCCAATCATGACTTGGAGTTGGCAACGATAGTTTTTGCGCTTCAGATTTGGAGAAACTACTTGTATGGAGTTCGATGTGATATCTATACCAATTACAAGAGTCTTTAGTACCTCATGAGCAATATGGACAATAATTCAAGGCAACATTATTAGATTGAGCTCTTGATGGACGATGATCTCTCTATTCTCCATCATCTAGTCAAGACGAATTTGGTAGTAAATGCCTTGCGCCCGAAGGCGATGAATATGGGTATTCAACCTTCTTATCTTTTGAGAAGCGACCCTTGGCTTTGGATATTCAGTTCTTAGCCAATGACATGGTTTGGTTGGATATCTTAGATTCTAGAGACGTCTTTGGCTATATGGGAGTTTCGTCTTCTTTTCTTGATAGGATATATGGTTGTCAGTTTGAGGATGACGCCTTGGTGGCCCTTAGAGATCGAGTGTTAGTGGGTAATGGTGGTCAGGCTACCTTATCTCCTGATGGAATGTTGAGATTCTCCGACTGCATATATGTTTCAAAGTTGGGATTTGATTAAAATTGAAGTTTTAGGCAATGAGTTGGATTACTTAGCCATAGGGCGAGCAGGAGTAACAATGGAAAGAGGTATCCAATTTAGGTGGTAAACATGATGGTAAGAGTGACATAAGGATAGATATTGTTGACTTTGCTTGTTTCTTGTGCTACCATCATATATAGGCCGATCATTTGATATCGGGTGGAGAGTTTCAGAGATTACCCATTCCGGAGTTGAAATAGGATCGCGTTACTATGGATTTTGTGGTTGGCCTACCCTGAACGTCTAGAGGTATTGATAACATTTGGGTAATTGTTGATCGACTGACCAAGTCAACATATTTTCTTCTGTTCAGTCTTCATTTACCACCAAGATATTAACTTGTATCTACATTTAGGAGGTGTATCGACATCATGGGATGCCATTTCTATTATATTAGATTGAGGTTCTAAGTTCATGTCTAGGTTTTGGAGGACCTTTCTAGATAAGTTTGGCACTTGGGTTGACCATCACATAAATTTTCACCCGCAACTAATGACTTATCTGAGTGTACTACTCAGATCCTTGAGGACAAGTTGTGGGCTTGTGTTTTGGATTTTGGTAGTCATTGGGACCATATATTACCTTTGACGGAGTTTGCACATAACAACAAATACCATTCTAGTATTTAAGTGGTCCCGTTCGAGGTCATGTATAGTACGTGTTGTTGCTCTTTGGTGAGATAGTTTGAGTCTACACAGCCTAGGCCGCTGGGTGAGAATTTAATTCAAGAGGCTTTGGACCAGGTGAGAGTGATTCAGGATAGACTAGAAACAGCTCAAAGTAGACACTAAAGTTATGCAGATCGGAAGGCCCCGACTTTTGAGATTCTCTATTGGTGATTGGGTATTCCTCCGTGTGTCTTCCATGAAGGTTGTGATGAGGTTTGGGAGATGGGTCAAACTTAGACTTAGGTACATTGGGAATTTTGAGATACTCCAAAAAGTTGGGGAGGTTGCTTATGAGTTGGCCTTAACTCCAGCATTTTCAGTCGCGTGCACCAGTTTCCCAGGTCTTGACGTTTTTGCCTTGCGCCAGATATTTTTTGATGAGTCCCATATGCTCCAGTTGGTGGAGTCTTTACAGTATGATTGCAGTTGAGTTGGATGACCATTGACATTGTAGAGGAGCAAGTTGCCAGTCTAGCAAGAGAGTGAAGATATTGCGCTCCGGAGGGAGCCCATTCCTATTGTTAAGGTCATTGGAGCTGGGTTTTTGTGTTTTTTTTTTGTTGGTTTTGTGTGGTTGTGTTTGTTTTTGTTTTTGGTTACGTCAGTAAGGATGCTACCTGGGACCCCGAGGAGGAGATACGAGAGCACTTTCTTGGCTTGTTTGAGCCTTCAGGTACTTCTTCACCCTTACTTTCATAGACAAATTAATAGTGGATATTTTAATGACCCTCATGGTCATTCGGTGTTTTGACTTCTCTGTGTCATTTAAAGCATTCTTGTAGCGACTCTAACTCATTTATGACTTATTGAAACTGATAGTTTGGTTACCTAGTCGTTCATTTGGTTATTGTGCGAGTTTTAGTGTTTTTGGAGCTTATGAACCTTGAACGATCATTTTCCATCAAAAGTTCAAGAAGATTACATAGGAATCTAATTTGACGATTCCATCAGCTCTGGAAGGGTCATTTTAGGCTAGTAGCATGGTCAGCGTGACTCCCTAGGTTTTTAGTGTGAGTTGGTGTGATTAGGCATTTTAACTATAAGCCTAAGTTTGAATTTGGTCAACATTCAGAGTAAATGCACTCGTATAAGAATTGTGTCAGCATGGTTAGCTCTGGAATTTCAAGCTTGTTCTATATTGACCCTTCTTTTGTGTCCTAGGGATTTCCCTTTTGTGGTTTTTAACTTAAAATGGCGTGTTGACCCGCTTTTTATTAAGATGACCTCATATGGAAAATTTGATTGCGCCATTGACTCCAGAATATAAAACTTGGTATAGTTGTATATCACATTTGTGTGAACAGGGGTCCGAATAAGTTCGGAGCACCCCGTTCGAGTTTTTCAGTTTTCGGGTAAAAATGCTGAAAAATCTGCTATAAAATGCAACAAACATAACAACTCCTTTTCAAACTTCAAGACCTCATATATCCCTCATCTCTCAACCTAATTAGGTGATCCAAAGTGCGAGAGATTATTATTTGTGATGGCTTCGCTGTAGAGTGTTTGGAAGTTGTTGGGTGTGCGTTATTTGAGGTAAATTTTGCGATAAACCTGACTCTTTTTTGGGTTTTTAATTTTGGCTTTCTTGTTTTTGTAATATCTCACTCACTTTAGCTCAGTTTTAGGTGATTCAAAGTTCCACGTGCTGGTAAATATCATGGATACATCATGAAGTGTTCAAGGAGTCTTGGAAACCTTTCCGTTCTTGTGAATTCCTAGTTTAGACTGTTGTATGTTTTCTTGCATGTTGAGTTTTTCTGCACTTTGAGCCTCAAATTGTGTTTCATTTTTTGGGGTATTGTTTTGGGTCTCTTGATGGAGTCAAATCTGGACAGCTCTATGCGGGTCCCACGATTCTCATTTTTACTCAAAAATTGACACATTTCAATTTGTTGTAATTTTGGTGTCTAAAATATTGTACTAATATTGTGATCCTATATTTGATAGAGTTACAATGTTCAAAGGACGTCCGGGAAGGAAAAATTTGGCCAAGTGACTTGGAGCATACACGATTGACCTTAAGGTAGGCTATGACTTCATTTATATTAGATTGAGTTTAATTGTTTTTAAACATGTCTGATTGGAATGAACTGAAATTGGGTGGGGCGATACAGTTTCACTTTACTTTTGATTAAGACCTGTGTGTTAGGATCGGTTTGCCATATTTTGGTTGTAGTACCATGTTAACCGATTTAGTAGAGTTGCATTCTTATGTGCTAAATGTTATTATATGCTTTTTTATTGTGTATTGTAAGCTTTGTTCATCCATAACTATGTGCATGATGTCCTTAGTCTAGGTTAGGCTAGTGTTGCCTTAAACTTATGACCTGTATGGGCTAGATAGCCTTGACTTCTTATCGACGTCGTCTAGATGACTTAGCTCCTTGTAGACTTAAGTAATATACTTAAGTCTTGTAGTTTGATCCTTTGATTAGGTTCTATCTCTGCTTGTTACACTTTCCTATCTTTTCCCTCTAATCCAGTGGTTCCGACGCATTCTCGAAGGTTCAGAGCATATATGCTTGGAGCCTTTCCTTTGATCTCATGGAGTGGGTGATGATCCATGATGGTTGTTGTTTGATTGAATCATACAATAGATATACCATCACCCCTAGGGTCATTTTTTCTAGTTGGGTCGGGTAGACTCAGTGATTTCAGTGATCGCCCCTAGGCCTCTCTTTCTAGCTGGCTAGGAGTGTGCTGCTGGCTGGGTGTCTCCATGTCGCTATTTATACCTAGTATGGGAGCTTATTGCAGGGTAGGACGACTCACGATATCAACCTCACCCTAGGATCCTTCTTTCTAGTTGGGATATGAGTGAACTGTTTGGTAGGGTCCCCCCTGGGTCACTCTTTCTTGTTGGGCTGGGAGTGCATTGTTGGTCGGGTGGCGTCTTATGGGTTATCTTTGTTCCTTTGGGATGGGAGCCCGATTTTCTTATTCCTCAATAGACTTAGATATTTTGTCTACCTTCTGGGATTATGGGGTCCAGTTATATTTAGTTTAGTTATACTAAGTTTATTTCTAATATGCTCGTGTTCTTTCTTTTCATATCCACTTTGAACTCACTATGTCTAAATCATATCCTTTCTTATTGTTTTCACTGTTTTTTCTCAGTTGGCCTTTGATGCCTACTGAGTACCAGTTGTTTTGGTACTCCTACTACACTTTGTATCTATTTTGTCATGCAACTCCCAATACTTGTTACTAGCGGTGATTAGATTCAACCTTCTTTTGCAGTTGTGACTCGGAGAAGAGAGTAAAAACTTAGGGTTTGGGGTTTGTCTTGTCACCTGCTTCTGTTTTAGCTAGTATTGTTGTCTTTGAGACACGCTTTGTTCTGGTCCACTTTTTGGACTTGTACTCTTTATTAAATAACTCTATATTTGTGACTTCCAGGTTCTGGGAGGGATTTTGTTATATATTTTTTTTGCCATGTTGACTTTGTTCAGATGTTCTGGGTTATGGGTTGGATTTTTTACTTGTGAGGTATAACTGGTGCCATTATGACTCAAGAAATCAGGTCGGAAAAAATCAGTCTCAATATCTTCTTTCTTTAGTTGTTTTATTTTCAACATATTTGCATGTTCTTGGACCTCAGATCAATTAGATATTAGTTTCTTGTACCTAGTGATAGGGATTGCAACTTTTTCCATACACACCAAAATTTTTAGATTTCATTCGCGGATGAATGTTAACAAGGGGGAGATATTATTACACCTGAGAACTTAGCTCAGAACCATAAAGGAGTTCACAAACAGTAATAGGAAGACTTGTGAAGACGAGGGAAGAATCACTCAAGCATAAGACCATGGATCCCTCCAAGGGTTGTAGTCAATATGACGGGCGTGACAGGGTTCGTCGTCCTACAACCAACACACCCCAGCCCAAGTAAAGGACCATGATGGACTTCATGGTATGTGGTCCTCCACACGGTCTGTGGTATGGCTCGTAGAAGGACCCTAGAACTAGTAGTCACTGGATAGCAACCGTTATCCATTTGAAGGGCTGTGGTCCATTTGATAGTCTACTGATGGTTCCGTAGAAGGGTCTTGTCAGCTTTTAAGTCAAGGTAGTTTTGGTATTTTCTGCAATAATTTGTGCATTTAAACTACGTCGTTTTACAACTATATTTGTCACAACCCAGGGCTACCCCTAGATGTGACATGGTATACAAGACTAAGAAGAGACTTAAAGCATTCATAACATTTGACATATAGAAACACTGCATAATTTAAAAACTCTTTTAAATCCATACTATCAAAACTTTATTTAAAAACACACCGGCTAGTCTCACATGACCATCTAAAATATGTCTTGAAAAAAAAGTGGGGACACGACACTTTACAATAAAAAGTTCAGAATTGTCTATTACATGAAAGAAAACAAATAACTAAATACTTGTCCTCGATCTATAAGGACAAATCACTTAGCCTTGGAGGAACCTCAATTCAAGCACTTGAACTAGAGAGAAACAACTCACTTATCGAAACCTACACTTGTAGTAATATGAGAAACATGGGTTAGCAAAATTAAGTACGAAGTATGATGACCATACAAAAACATGCTTAAAAGGGAATTTATGGTTGGAAACTATTTATTATGCTAAATTAGAAATATCATGTACATTAGTATAAGATACATGAAATACAAGTATAACCAACATAAAAGTAATAACACGACACAGAGAGATAATCAAGATATACACGATTACCTTCACATTAGACCTTTACGTCAAGTAACCTTTATGGTATACCTTGTGCAATGTATGGATATCGTCCATACCACCATACATACTAAAGTATCACATCAATGTCACCAGAAGTTAATTCACCACTCATCCTTCCCATATTTACACAATACTCATACATAACATACATAACATTTGATAAGACATAACAAGGGAAAGTAATTCGCAATACAACCTAAGTATAGCATGCATCATGGCATTAGGGATTTAAGAGACAACAATCTTTATTAGCTTCATTTAGAACAATTTCATACATTAGTCATTAATAAATTAGAGAAATTATTGTGACCCTCTCAAAGCCTATTCGTTTAATGCATGGCTGGCATCCCATACTACCACCAACACTTCATAGAACTTCTCAAGAAACCATAATGCACTTTTCACATGATGGGAATAAGAATTAGCCGACATAGGCTATGAGATATAGATAATGGAAACCATTGTCATATGACCTGAAACCGTAAAAAGGTGGTCTACTTGACTAAGGTAGACAAAGTAATATCTTACTTTTGGTAGAAATCACTGGCTAATATATAACCTATGTGGGCACATTATTATGGGATAGGAAGATGTTCTTTGGAACCCTAACCAAACATTGTTAGTGTTTTAATCTTACCATATCCACTCTGTAATTAGCCTCCACTCCCATAGAGTAATTCATTCACGTTCTTTGGAACCCTAACCAAACATTGTTAGAGTTTTTATCTTACCATATCCTCTCTGTACTTAGCCTCCATTCCCATAGAGTAATTCATTCATATTTATTGTACTTGAGAGGGCTAATAGCTCTAAATACATTACATAAAAAAGGTCACCAACACTAAGTCTATCGATTCAAGGTACATTCAGGATAGCTCATGACATTACAAGGGTCACATTTACATTGGGTCTGCCTATACACGGTTTATCATTTCACACATGAAAGGTCTACCACCACTAGGTCTACCAGTCCAAGGTTCACCATTCATTGTTTCTAGACTCGTCATGAAGGGACACCAACACTAAGGCTGCTGGTTCAATCCTAAGCCTATCATACTTCATCATTCATTCATGACAGGGCTACCAACATGATCATTACATCACCAATACATTCATTCATTCTAGAAGAGGATGCCTGAGCCTGCCAATTCAAGATACATCAATACACATTACTTCCATTTACACAAGAAAATGATACAAAAGTCTAACAATTTAAAGTGTACAATACATTGAAGAAAACTTTAAAGTGTAGAATACATTGAAGAAAACCATTCACATTCTACCATCAACATCATGAGTGTTTAAGTGAGAATAAAAATTCAATAACAAAACTATTACATTCTAAACAACACTATAAGACTTTCATTCAATTCACATTATAATCAGACATAGATCCTTCATACTTTTTCTTTTCAAATCCATGGTTACAATATAAATAGTAGCTAAACACCTCCACCTTTCTAATGGATCAATAGCTCAAGCACAATTTTACTCAATAAGTAATTTGATTATAACTAACCCTTTAAGGGTCATACTTTAAATTAATCAACACACACTACAATTTACTATAATTAAGTAATGGATAATTATACAATTCATAAACCCAAATAAATTTAGACATATTCCATTAATAAGCTTTCATAATTAACAAACCCACTTCATAAAGACACTTTAGGAATTTAGAGAATTCATGGTTCATAGTGCATTTTCATCATAAATCATCAATTAAAAACTAATACAATCATAAATTTTCATTAATAACCATTTTAAAGTGTATCATAAAGGAACCCATGAGTTATAGTAAAAATCCTAGGTTTGGAAGAACTTGAGAAATTTTAAAACTAACTTTGAATGGACTTTAGGGGTGAAAGCTACCCCTATATGAAGGATCACCATACATTTCATGTTTATCCCCAAGAAATTTGAGGAAGAAACACCTTGAGTCCATAAACCCTAGCTTTAATTTCTCCTATCTTTTTCCTTAAACTTTTAGGGAGAATTTTGTTAAAAGAACTATGGGGTTTTGATTTGGGTGTTTTTAGTATAGGAGTAAAATAGGTGTTAAAAAACTTATATATGATATATAACCATTTAAAATAACCCCACATATTATTAAATGAAATACAAAATTACTTAAAAACCCTCAAATTCACTGTCTCGTCCATGCACTACTACCACTTGGACAGTACGTAAAGGGGGGGGGGGACCAAAACCCGTGGTGAATCCCGTGGTTCTCTAGGCAGTAGCTCCTCTTCACTTTCAACACCTTCATGAGGCCAATCTATGACGACACGACCTCCTACAATCAACAGATAAGACCACCAGTCGTGGTCTAGCCTTAGACTCATGGAGGTAAGGCCTTGGAGCCTTGACACCAAGTCACCTTCACGCCCAACTTCATGCCTCGTCATGATCATAATGGCTCGTGCTGGTGCCCATGGTCTTGAGGCATTATCTCATTCAACATTACACACTCCTACCAAGATAAAGAAACCCCACGATTCTTCCCATGGCCCATGGTCATGATTAAGTGCCATGAAGTGGCTCGTGAAGGGGAGCCTTGACTTGGCACCAAACTAGGGCACACTGCCTTGAAACAACGGGTTGCACCACGGCTTGTGGTGGCCACCAAGGGTTATGAAGACCCTTTTGGTCATGTTAGGCAGTGGTTAGGACAACTTTAGGCAGCCTTGGTCCCCTAGTCATGTCCTTCACCCAAAAGCATTGACCCTTGCCCTTAACCCTCAACGTTAAATCACACATTTAGGATCTAATTTTGCTTACTTACGTCATTACATCATAACCCCTTAAAAACATTCATCCTCTAATGACACTTAACGACTTAACACTAGCAGCCAACAAAAATGCAACATCATAAAGAATACCCAAACTAGGAGGTAACATCCACTTCATTCGAAAACATCATCACTGCACACAAGAAAGAAGAAACTAAATCTACAAACTCATTATGCACTTAACATCAAAAATTTTCATTTTATTGGAGGTACTACCTTCTCCAACTCATATCATGCTCATCATAACATCATAAGGAAAATTATGCAACTCTTCTCAAAACACAATATAAACACGATCAACATTTAAACTCATGAATCACATAGCCAATCATACTACATGCATATCAACATGAAGAACATAAGTCATAAAAACTCATTTTATCATCGATACATAAATTTTATAAAAAAGGCATGACATAATGAGATCATGGAAACAGATTTTCACACATGACTCCAAAATATGAAACAGTTAACAAGGAACTCTTATCAAGCTTGAATAGGAATAGAAGAAATGATAAGGATATTGGAACTCTCAACACCTTACTAGTCAACCATACCATCTTACCCTTAAGAGGTAAACCCATTCTAAGGCAAACATGAAAAACAACTTAGGGACCTTAACAAAACATTCATAACCATAAGGAACTATCACATACTGTTGCCTTCATTTGGATTAGATCCATTTTCCTTGTTAGTTTGAAGAGCATAGGAAAATTTTCTCTTTGGAGCATCAAGATCCGGGCCAGTAAGAGAAGCTTTCTTAGCCTCCCTTCCTTTAGTCGTAAGAGTAAGGCAATTTCCCACTTAATGATCATTCTTTCACACCCATAGGACTTACTAGTACTGGCTAGAAACTTTTCTGGATGATTTTTCCTACAAGTGGTGCAAATAGCTCTCTTTTTTAAAGTACGTTGACTTTTCTCATCGATCCTAGACCTCTTCATCTCTCTACTCTTCGTCTTAAGTTTGGACTCCTCAATAGATTGAGCATACACCATAAGTCTAGAAATGTTCATGTCATCATAGAGCATTTCCATATGCACTCTTATTCAACTAGGTTGGATATATCCACACAAAATGACTTATCTCATCTTTTGGGTTCGACACCAAAGATGGAGCATACTTAGACAATTGGCTAAATTTGAAGGATTACTCTTGTAAATTCATGTTACCTTGCCTAAGATTGATAAAATCTTCGATCTTAGCCTCTTTTTTCTCATGGGAGAAAAACCTACCAAGGAATGCTTTCTTAAACAATTCGCATTCTATGGGACCCACGCCAACCGACTTACTGGTCTTATATAAAGTAAACCAAACTTGGGCAACATCTTTAAATTAATAGAAGGCAAATTCAAATTTTTCTATGGAAGTCATTCCCATAGAACTCACTACCTTATACACCTTATCTAGAACTCTTGGGAATTCTCTCCCACCTTGGAACCTAGAAACATTAGAGGATTCATCCTCAATAAATCCTCAACCTAGAAGTCATAGTACTTACTATAGGGTTCATATGATCCTCAACACCCCTAGTAGCTTGAATCGCCATGCTTGCTATTGAGTATTTACGACTTGAGCAATCATCAAAAGAGCTGAATAAACTTTTTCATTTGTCAAAGACTGAGGATCATCTAGCTATTGATTGTCTTAGGGAGATTTCTCCCCTTGAGGACCTTGGGGATCTTGGGGAGGAACTCCCTCATTCACAATCTCTTCTTTTATCCTTCTTACGACCTCCCTTCTTGTAGTAATATACTATAGAAACAAGAGTAACGCTAGAAAATGGACACTTACAAAGCTAAACTCTAAGGCACGACTTCAAGAATAATGAAAGAGGTTTAACTTCCTAATGTCCTGTAGTCTCTAACTCCTAGATGTGTCGTGACTCACAAAGATTCACATGATTCTACTAGACGTGGCTTGTGAGAAATCGATCCTAAAAAAACATATACAAAATCTTATGCTCTAAAACCATGTTTATCATAACCCGGGCTACCCCGTAGATGTGACAAGACATACAAGACTTGAAAAGCCTCATAGCATTCATAATACTTAAAATATAGAATAAGTGCATAATTTAAAAACTCATCTAAATTCATAATATCAAAATAATATTTACAAACACCGCGGAAGTCTACTAGTCTCACATGGCCATATAAACAATGTCTTGAAAACAAAAGTAGGGACACAACCCTTTACAACAGAAAGTTTAAAATTGTCTATTACATGAAAAAAAAGAAACATCTCAACATTTTTCCTTGATCTGTGAGGACATACCACTTATCCTGTGACGAATCTCAATCCAATCACTTGAATTTGAGATAAGAAATTCACATGTTGGAACCTACACTTGTTGTAAAATAAGAGAAATACGGGTTAGCACAATTAAGTACTAAATATGATGACCATGCAAAAACATGCTTAAAAGGAGACATTTAGGTTGGAAACCATGCATTATGCCAATTTTTAGAAATATAATGTACATTAGTATAAGGGACATGAAATACAAGTATAATCAACATACAAATCATAATATCAAATAGAGACATAATCAACATATACACTATAACCTTCACATTAGACCTTCTCCTCAGGTAATACTCATTCTATACATTGTGCAATGTGTGGATAGCGTCCCATACCATCATCCACCCTAAAGTATCACATTAAGGTCACTAAAAGTGAACTCGCGACTCATCCTTTCCATCTTTACGCGATACCCATATATAAGAGACATAAAATTTCATAAGATATGACAAGAGAAATAACTCATAATACAATCAAAGTATAACATGCATCATCACATTAGGCATATAAGAGTCGACATTCTTCATTAGCTTCATTTTGGAGCACTTTCATACATTATTCATTAAGACATGAGAGAACTCACTAAGACCCTCTCAAAGCCTACTTGTGCATTGCACAACTGGCGTGTCCTACTACAACCCACACTACATAGAACTTCTCAAGAAACCATAATGCACTTCTCATATGATGCGAATAAGAATTAACAGACATAGACCATCAGAGCTAGATCATGGAATCCGATGTCATATGACCCCACCCAGTAAAAAAATGGTGTACTTGCCTAAGGTAAACTATGTAATATCTTATCTCTGGTACAAAACACTGCATAATTTTATACCCTCTATCATAGTTATGGGATAAGAAGATGTCTATTGGAACCTTACCTAACATTAGAAGAGTTTCTATCTTACCATGTGCACTAAGTGTTTAGCCTCCTTTCCCATAGAGTAATTCATTCACATTTATTGTACTTGAGAAGGATACAAACATTGGATCTACCAACTCTAAATACATTACACAAGAAAGGGTGACCAACACTAGGTCTACCGATTCAAGGTACATTAAAGATATCTCATGACGTTCCAAGAAGGGTGCCATCTACATTGGGTATAATGATACAAGGTTCCTCATTTAAAACATGGAAGGGTTACCACCACTCGGTCTACAGGTCCAAGGTTTACCATTCATTAGTTTCTAGACTCATCATGAAGGTCTACAAACACTACGGTTACCAATAAAACCCTAAGCCTAGAATATTTCATAATTTATTCATAAATGGGATATCCACAGTAGGTCTACCAAATAATTATCATTACATTATCAATATATTCATTCATTCAAGAAGAGGATGCCTAAGCTTAACAATTCAAGATACATTAGTACACATTAATTCCATTTGCACAAAAAAATATATAAAAGTCTACCAATTCAAAGTGTACAATAAATTGAAGAAAACTCTTCATATTCTAGGAATCAAGTGTTGAGGGTACTGAAATGTTCAACGGACATAGTCACGATTAGCGAATATGTTCTGCACGATGAGTTAATTGTAGCATTAATTACCTTTTGCATACCTCACTTAACTATTTTTTCAATGAAAAAATTTGGCGAACATCATCACACTCGCCTAAAGTAGTCAGCGTACGCTGAAAGGAACATCTCATCACCAACCTACCATTAATATTAAGCTATGATTTTCGGCGAGCTCAACTTGGTTTTTTGAAGAAGCGTGGAGATTCTCCGATTAGACCGCAAGCTTGTCTTCAATTTTGTTCTTTAGCATATTCATTAACTAATCTTTCATTTGTTATGCAAATATGGCCTCTCAACCAACCCAGAGTAAGGAAAAAGGAATTGTACTTAATGAGGATTCACCCCCATGAAAAGAAAAAGGTACTCAACACCCAAGAGGAAAAGGAAAAGGAAAAGAACTTGAATTATCAGGCCCCGTCTCTAACATCACAATTACCTAATCTTTTGATCCAATACACTACAACACTTATTCGAAAGAGGATGCGGTGGCAGAGGCACAAAAAAAGAGCGACGGGCCAAGATGATAAATGATCCTTAACGAATTAGAAACCCTCAGATTACTGCAAAGGTCATCAAAGGTCACCAACAGTGCAATTCCCTCAGCAAAGGTCAAGAAATCGATCAAAGTCTGATAGGTTGAGAATGATCATTGAGGAGAAACGGTTGTCATTGGATGGAGTGATTGACATATACTCACTAGTAATAGAATTGCTAAAGTAAAATAAGTTTTAGGTATCACCAGGACACGCAACCCCTATATCTAAAGATGGTTTAGAGAGTTCTATGATGCATATAATGCACTGGTTCCTCAACAGAAAAGGATGGTACCCTTTTTCAAACCGGTGAATTATGTGAAAGTTCAAGAAAGAAAGGTAGCTTGAGAAAGTGGTTCAATTAACATAGCCCTGAGATTGTCCTCCCACATTCATGATCGTTGTTAAATCTTGGTCAAGAATGAGAAAGTGGATGATATAAAAAATGACTAGCTCCATTGATCTCAGATCAGGGTGCTTCGAAATAGCTTAAAGAAGGCGCCCAGATTGAGAAAATTAATTTGAACAGTCTGCGAGATACTGGTTAGGATTTATTAGTAGCACAACTATGCCGTCTCAAAATGAATCAATTGTTCTCCATGCAAAAGTTTCATGCCTTGGATGCATTATAGGACATATGAGGACAAATCTGGGAATAATTATTGCATTGAAATTCAACATGTGAGAAAAAAAGAGTCACACATCTCTAACATTTTTAGTATTGATCATTCAGTTATGCAGAAAAGATGGGGTGCCTACGGATGAAAAGAACGATATAGAGAAAGACCCTTCAGCGTCGATAGATTCGGAAAATAAAAGTTGAAAACCAAAAGAACCAAAATGAGAGAAAGCAAAAGGAATACCTAACTGATGGATTTATACCTAACATCAGTATACTCTCCAAATCTTAAGTATTTAGATATAACTAGCTCCACTATTACTATTTCATCACGTGTTTCTACCACTGTGTGATCGTCTAGAGCTGTTGCTTCTAGTGCATCTAGTGACCCAATCAGTACTACTTCATTAATCCGACTTGGAAAGAATCCTAGGATACAAATCTAGAAACACCTATTCTAGAAATGATTCAGACCGCGCTGGACAATGTTGTGGAACGACTAATGCAACAATTGAGTTTTAGCAGGGATGATAGCGGTGTGTGAGCATGACAAAGGATCCATTAAAGGTTGCAGCTCTACGAGCCAAAATTGTGAACCTGAAAGAGGAAGTGAACTACTTGAAGTCAACTGATATATTTGGAATTAATGATACAATATAAATTTTAGATGTGGCCAGCATGCCCAACCTACTACTGGACCTGGAGATAGAGTAGAACATGTATTTAATAAGGAATCAGAAGAAGAGGCTGATGAGGAGATGCAAGCAGTAACTGAGGAATCTACATGAGAAGATTGGGAAGAGACGGATGCAATCATAATGGATGTATCCTTTCATGATTCTTTGGAAACTGCACCACCCGCTGGATTGGATGAAGTTCGGCCATATGGAGGCAACTTGAGCTTCGAGAATTAGACATGATTCTCATTACCCAATTCTTTATTTTACATTGCATGTAGTTTTGGATATTTTATTTGCATTTTTGTACAAACGCTTTTATTGTGGTGTGAGGCTCACCTTCTTTTGCTTGATGAGTATTTGTGTTTTTGTGTACAATTGGGACGTTTGTTTTAATTATGTTTTAAAACTTCTTTGCGATTGTTTGAGCTTGTGGCTCTTTTTTGGCTTTATTGCAAAGTAATTTTGACCCTTCCAAAATAAAAATAATTTCAATTTCAAAAACTTTTGTCACCTGTTGAGTTGAAAGTGGTTGTTCCTGTACAAATTCAAATCTCCATTGATCAATACCGATGACTTGAATAGTGTTCTTAATTGAACAATCATAAATTACGACTATAATAAGGACAAATGAAGCTAGATAGACAATGTGTAAACTCTTTGCATCTCGTTTTGATAAGCCATTTATCAAATTGATTCTTGTGTAATAACCATTGCACACTAGCGAAAGTGTGTAATCTTAATTGGTTTAAGTGTCAATGCCTTGTGTGATGAGCTTACCTTGAACCTTGCATCAATAAACCTATAATTTTCCTAGTCAATATAATGATATTGAAAGGCTCTTGAGATGATCTTAGGCAATTTTAAAGAGTGTGAGACAACTTTGACATATACCTCTTTTGTGGCCTACTCGTGAGTGTGTGAAACTCTTTGAACACCCTTTAAGACTTACATTTTATTTGGAAGAACCTTGATAAAACATAGACCTTACATTATCCATCACCTACAATCGTCTGGTTGTGTAATTTAAGTGAATAGCCAACTTAGACCAAAATCCTAAGTTGGGGTGCGGTAAGAAGGGAAAGGAGAAGTCAAGAAGTTCAAGAAAAGTCTCACACACCCATGGTATTGTAGAAAAATGGAAACCCTACATATAAAAAAAAGAAATGAAAATAAGAAGGAAAAAAAAGAACGATATAGAAAAGTTGTGGAATAAATATACAAAAAATATTGGGTTTCCAAGCAATCCATGAATCAGGATAAATAGATGGATTAGAAGCATTGGAGTGAGGATTGAGGAAGGAAGATGAGGGGATAGCTTGAGGAAATCACATCTCATTGAGTAAAAAAGTAAATGATCCTAAATGACCATACCTCTGCACTCCTCCCCATTACAAGCCTTAGAAAAACCTTTTTTTATCTTGAGTAAGTCAAACCGAAGATCAATTGGAAAATAAGGGCAAACCTATGGGTGAAAACATGCAGTGTATTCATTCTTGTGAGTTTGAAAGTTGTATCTGATTCATGATCTTAAATTAATTAATCTTTGTGTGTGAATATGAAATCCTTCTTTGTGTGAGGGTATTTACATAGTTTTGTTGATCTTGAACTTGAATGAGTAGCAAGTACTGTGAGCACGAGAATCTTAGTTGATAGTGTGTCACAACTTTAATCTTTGATTATACAATTGAGTTATGCATGAGTAATTTGAGTCTTGTTAGGTATGTTCATGATTGAGTATTGTGTAGCACTATTTGATACATCTTATTTGAACTGCTGAACTTGAGTTCTACTTGAGGACAAACAAAAATTTAAGTTGGAGTTGTTGATGAGTCCTCAAATTGGACTTATTTAGGGCTTTAATTTTATGTAAATAGTGTCTGTAATTGCTCATTTAATCTCAATATCTGATGAAAAATCTTGAATTTCAAGGTATTTGAAGTTTTACTATAAGCATGGATACTTATGCACAAAAAGGGAATCAAAAGGATGAAAAAGAGCTGAAGTTGAAGCATGAGAATATCCAGGAGTGCTTGGCGATCCTCCTAATAGAGATACTTCACCCTTTGTTCCAATAAGAAAAGCCCTCAAGGAAGTGGATTCAAAAGGCGACAAAAAGGAGTAGTCGGTGCTTCATTGAACAATTCTGTGAAATAGAAGTACTATGCACAACGTCACAGTACAAATAGACGACGAAGGCAATGCACCAGCGGAAAGGAATCAGATGAATGGTGAATCACCAAATCACTTGGTGATTCATGACTAATTCATCGACAAATTCCCCATCACTTAATCTGAAAACTATAAATACCAACCTTAGTTATTATTCTTAAGAGACCGAATAATATTATCAATTTTCACTTTAGAACTTAGGTTTTTGGAATTTTCTCTCAAGACTAGAGAGGGTTTTGTGGGAGACTTGAAGAAAAAAGTTCTTCTTACTCAAATCGGAAGTAGGTCTTCTCCATTCTTCTTACTTTTCTTATATTAATGTATAATTTCTTATACCCATTTGATATTTTTAAATTATTTTAGGTGTATTTGATTATTGCTTTATGTGTGGCCAAAAACCACCATTCTTGGGGCGTGATTTATCAAATATGTGTTGATATTATTGTTGGGTCTTGCTTGCTGATAAGATTAGATGCATTTTAATGGTGATTTCACCTAGTGTTGTGGTTTAATTTAATGGTTTTATAGTTTCAAATACAAAACTAACCATGTGTTTTAGGCTTGCTCGAGAGAGTGGTCATTAAACCAAGGCTGCTAGATTGATATCCTAAGTAGTGGGGCGACAAGAGGCTCATCCCTAGAGGGTGAATCCTAGTCCCATATCCAAGTAGTCTTTATCAAAAGAGAGGGTGTGGATAAGGCTTAGTTTGGTATTCATTAGACGAGTGGGTGTTCAAGAGGAACTCTTTTGATATGGGGTAACTCGCCCAAGATGGAATCTACTTTCACCTAAAGCCTAGCCTAGTTATCCTTTTTTTTTCAAATATTCCTATCGTAAGCATACACCCATTGATTTACGTCAACATATATTGCGGTCACACCCAAATAGCTTTACTCCATACTTGATTTCCCTTTATTTTAACTGTTTTTACTAAACTTTTGACAAACCCTTTTCGATATTTGACACTTTGGTATCACCAATTGAATTTACCTTGTTTTTTTCGTTAATTTCTTAAATTATTACTGTAGTACTCCAAAAGTCCATGACATAATCTACAGCCTTATGTGATGAACTAAACCTTAAAACACTATCTATAATCCTAAAATAATGTTTATAAACCATTTGGAAAGTTTTAGAGCTAAGATAACAACAAATGTCCATGACATCCGGAAACTAGTAAATTGAACTAGTTGACGTCTCTATGTTTGGCGAAGGTTTGAGAGGGTCAAATGAAGTCTAAAACTTGTAAAAAAGACTTTAAATAGGTAAAATTTTGTATATAGGGTCTAAACGTTCAATGACGACTCCACAAGGACCACACTAGGGGTCCTTAAGGAGGACCCCAACATGGGCAGGCAAGCTGCCAAAGCATCCTGCGCGAGACAAGATTCAAGGGGCTGCTGCGCGTCGCGAAGACCACAAGCAACTTGGAAAAAGTTTCCTCGCAATGCGTGCATTCCACGAGGTTCAATTCCTTAAATCAGAATTTGAAAATAAATTCAGAAATAATCCTCACGACGAGGAGCAATTTCTTTGATTCGTTGAAATTGTATTTTAAGCATTTTGGCTTTACAAAAAGACCCATTTAAGTCAGGGGTATTTTTCATAATTTAGGGGGTGATTATATATAGCCTAAGGTTCAATTTTAAGTCAATTTTCACTCACCTAAACCAATTTCGCAAAACAAAACCCAAAAGCTCTCATCTCTCACTACTTTCTCTCTCCCAAAGTCATCCATTGAATAAGCAAGAAATCTTGAAGAAGAAGACCTATTTATCTATGATTTCACTTTAATTTCGTGGATTAATCATTATTAAGGTATGGGTTATTCACTCTTGGTATTTCTTTCCCCAAGAAGTCCTTTCGTCGTTGATTTCTAAATCATCCAAATTCCAAGAGTTTTCCTATCTAATGGGTTTTCTTCTTAACTTCAAATTGATGATAAATTGTGATTGCCTATGATTAATTAAGTGTAGATTGTTTGTTAATTGATGTTAATTGATGCAATTTCATGTAGATCATGTGCCTTTCCCCAAATTCTCTAAATCTTGGATCTTGCTTATAAATTGATGGGAATTGGTGAATGTATTGATTGTTAGACTTGTTTTATCTATTCTAATTCATCTATGGACTGCCTAGGGTAATTCATTTGGGATTGTATATATTTATTGAATAATTTATGATGAACCTATTTCCCTTAACCCTAGGTTATGGATTAAAGTTAATTGGGATAGTGATGATGCAACTGATGTAGTTATACTTACTATTGAATGATGTTACCACACCTATTATTTGATGAAATTGGATGTTTGATAGTAAGACCATGATGATGGCTTTTGAAGGAAATTGAGTAAGTCTTTATGATCCTAACCTTCAATTCAAGTATAATTACTTGTGTTTAGTGATGAAGTTATATTGAAGTATACCTTATGATAAGATTGACTAGGGTTGGTATGATATTGAATTAAAATGTCTTGATTTATGGCTTGTGAGTTTTTGGCTAAGATGTAATGATATAATGATGGTGATGACTTACCTATGTGCCTTATCATAATGTGATTATGTAAATGTGCTAACCTCACATGTGTGAATTGCAATGAAAGGACAAAATACTCATGCAATTCCTATTGAGATATGATGATGACTATATATGGGGTACACTCTATGACTTAAACTAAGCTATGATGATTAATAAATTGTTAAAAGATATTTCAAAAGGGACTCTAGCTTAGCACCGAGTGAACTTGTAGAGGAGGGTGGCGCCTTTCCAAGGAGGGAAGGTAGGGTTCACCATAGTCCTCACGGGGTGGATAGCCTCATAGTAAAAAATGAGCATAGAGTGATATTTCCATAATACCCCCAAGATCCATAATCTTTATGACACCATAGGAATACTATATAGTAAATCCACCTAGATGCTATGTTCATGTTTGGTACTACATTTGTCGGTATACCACCTTCCATCGGTGTAAGGTTCTATACTCCACACTTAGCTCTTGTGGTCTATGTAGGTTAAGGCAAGTGTTCTCAAAAAGTAAAATGAAGTAATGAAGTAAACACTAACTAAGGTGACTTAAGAGGTTTGACTTAGCCTAGGGGTATGATACTCTACCTATGCCTTGCACTAGTTTGCCTTGAGGGAAGCCTTAGGAGATTGTTCTTATGTTCTTATGATCTTATTAAGTGAATGTTATGCATATGTTGATGTTACACATAAATGATCCTATATAATGTTAGTTTCATTTATGAACATGCTATTGGTCTATATTGCTAAACATGAAGATGACTACTCTTGATGCTATATTATGTGATGTTAGGCATTGCTTATGATCTTTTATTTGGTTTACTTGGTTGAGTAAGGTTATGGGGTTTTTCTTGGTCATTGCACTTGTAGACTTGATGTGGGTTATGAGTAAGAGTGTTGCTTACGTGATGTAGTTATGAACTCTATACATGTTGACTTGACTATTACTTGATGATGTTGGTCTTGTGTTGTACATGGGTTTAACTTATGGATTTTGTAATTGTTGGTCTATATGGGTTCCTGATCTGTGCATAAGGATTTTCAAAGTAAATTAGCATATTTTGAAAAAATGTCCTCTTTAGCATGATTTTAAATTGTTGCGTGTGCATAAACTCATACTTAGTACAAGTGTGTACTAACCCATATTTTATGTTCACTACAAATGTAGGATCTGGCCGTTGAATTTATAGAAAGCCTTTGAAGACTACTTGGAATCCTATTCTCCAAGTTCGGTAGATCCTCACCTTTCGAGAACGATGAAACTATCTTGCTATTGGATATTGTTTTGTCTTAAAAACAAATTAGTTCATTCTCTTTCTTTGTTGACTTTGTATATGCCTATATGTGGCCTTTATTGTAATGAAGTATGGGCTACGCCCCATGTTGTACTCGTTTTAGATGGTTTAATATGAGACGTATTTAGACTTCTTATAAATCTATATTAATATATTATGTATGTGAAATAAAATTAGAAGCCTATGTATTTCTTCCTATACGAGGAGTCTATGTATACTCGCTAATTATATACTATGTATAAGCGAGAGACCTAAGTAAACCTTAATGTAGAAGTAGTTAAAAAGTTGTAACCTTTCCCCTATTTAACCTATGAAATGTAATAACGAATGCTAAGAGGTTAGTCTTAGTCCTCTTCGAGGACGATTACATCGGTTACTTCTAGGGGGTTCTCCCCGGATGTGACAATTACTAACTAGAACGGAAATTCTAGTTTAGCTACTATTTTCGCTGTTGCTTCCTTGAGATACGACCCCTAACCTTGGTTGGTTACTTTACTCTCTTCAATTTTTAGACACTCAGATTGTAAGCTATTGTTGTTGATCACGATCAAAAGAAGTTAAAAAGCATCAAAATAACAAGTATAATTATTAAGAACTATATTGATTTTAAGATTCACACCACTAAGTATATTACTAGGAGTGATTTCATCAGCTTCAAATTGTGCTTAAAGAGGGAATGATCAACCACTACGGATGAATTAAAACATTCAACTTCACCCTCACAAAGACACATATAAACTTTCGAAGCATTTTCAAACATATGATCTCTATAAGCAAAGCAAGCAATCAGATCCTCCACAATAGATATGCTCAAAGAGTAACTCGTAATCAATTGATGAACATTATCATTAGTACCATCAACTTAAGGTTCCTTAATTACACTACAAGAACCCTCAACCAATGAACTACACTCAAAAACAGGTTGATCAACACAATCATTACAAAATAATGAGCTAGCATTCAAAGCATAGGATTCAAAACTAGGTGGACATAAATCGATCGTACTAGAAGAATCAACTCGGTCATTAATAGGAACAACTAGTGTATCCACACTCTCAACAAACAGATTATCAATATAAGGCAAGGAATGAATAGGCTCACATAAAGACAAGCTAACATTCACACCTTGTTCATTTGCAATGGGTAAAGTGTTAACATTAGGTATTATACCTTGAATCCCACAAGAAATATCTTGTTTACCTTGATTTTGGAACATCCCATTAGTGCATCCATCACACCTTCAACTGTAGGCTCTTTGCCTGGACCTTGTGTTCCTCCATTCATTACGCTTGTACCTACATAAAAATCCATACCAAGTGAAGGATGAACAAAAATTTTATATTGAGATGGTGGAAACGCTCTCACTTCACTCCTCTCAACCTTTTCTTTTTTCACTCTGAGGTGGCCACCTTGCTTTCCCTTACTCCTCTAAATCTTTTGTCTCTCACTTTTCACTGAAAAGTGTTCCCCAATAATCCACAATTCACTTGTACCCATTATGCGCGTTTGGGACCCCATGTTTAGTAAACCAATTGGCCTCCAAGCTTAAGTGACAAGAAGCCATGGACATTATATCACACCAAACCTCCTCATATTATTTGTCGCGTGTGATAAATACTTTACCCCTTCGATAACTTTACATCCCTCCATGGTGTATGGAAAAATATTTTTTGATCAAGGTAGTCCCAAGTAGACTACTACCTCTAGAGTGATGTAGTTTAGATTGTACCCATCATCGATGACAAGGCCAAATCCCAAATCCCCGTAAATGCCAACCTTTTTCCTAAGAATTAGTCTTCTCGGATCGACCTTGAAATCTTGGTGTAACCTTTGGCATCTTTACTGACCTTATTAGCTTCTTCATTTTTCCCATGTCAATAGGTTTGTTAATCTTGGAGTTCCTCACCTGCGCCTTTCCTGTTCAGTCCACTAACCCAATGCAAGACCTTTCAAATGAAAAAAGGCTTTACACGGGTCGTTGGTGGATCTCCCAAAAATCATGCGTTGGAAAAATTTCTCCACTTACCACTCCAATCAAGCTTGACTCGGGATCACGCCATCCCATAAAGATAGGAAATTTAATATTTTTTATAGAGTATTAACCTTCCCTGGTTACCATATCCCCATAAGTGTGTATTACCTTGAGAATCATAAAATATAGAATTCTTAGAACTTAGAGTTTCACACTCTCTCCTTCCCCTCGGGTGACTTTAACTTGAGCTAGTGTAGCCACACACGCTACTTCGACTAGTGTAAGGATTAGTACAAGAGTAAGAATATGAATCTTTACAAACCTTAGGGGCATGCTCCTCATACTTCTTATATGATATAATATTAACCTCACCTTACCTCCATCCTAGCAATAGGAAGTGTAACATGTTCAGGCATCACCATAAGAACCAACTTCACTCTCGGTGCAAGAGTTTAACCTCTTTTATGCTTCTTCATTATCATAGGAAATACCACAAGATTCTTATTCCTCTCTATCTTCACCATAAGAGTTGTGTTCAACAATTCTATTATATTATCCTCCAGAATAGTAGCTCTCATTCTCATTTGTCTATTGAACATGGTTATCATCATATCCCCCATAATCACCATTATCCTCACACCTATAACCCTCACCATCACAATCATAATCTATCATGTCCTAGAGGCTATGGATTACATGCTTCCTTAAGACTTGTGTGTACCTACAAAGTGACGGCTAAAAAGAACAGTATTAGCATTAGTAAAATGAACTCTTAATCGCTCGTATTTACACATCTTTGGTTACCTCCCAAATGTGTGAGAATGCATGTTGACGAGTATTAATAACTTCGTTGATCACACGTTTCATTTGTTACCTCTTGGTCAGGATAGATTGTGTTATTTCAGAAGAATGACGACTAAAAAAAAAAAAGAGCGAAAATGGGCTTGAGGTCAGAAACCAACTACGAAATAAAAGAAAAAAAGCACAAAAGAGAAAATCATTGACAAAGAAGAATTAAACAACTAATCGTCAACCCAAGTAGAATTCAAGGTGAAAAAAGTTTGGGGTTCTTGGATTTACGATAGAATAAAAGAAAGAACGGAAATAAAGAAAGTAAGGAACCTGAATTAGAAAATTTCACAACAACTTCGCATCCGAAGACCTGTTTTCTTTGCCTAACGTGAAGTTCATTTCGCCAAATTGAAGATTGGCTCGCCAAACTTGAATTTTGGACAAGGAAACTCGGCAATATGGGTAGAAGTTCGGTGATGTGATGAGTGATTCAGCGAATCAGGCTGAGTCCGCAAAATTTTCCACTAGAACCACGAAAATGAGGTCCAACTCGGCGACCTAACTGCCCAAAGGGCGAGGCGTAGAGTGGAATGTTTATCAAAGTTGGGATTTGCCTAAACTCCTCAAGCTGCACTTGCAAGAATCTGAAAATTAAACGTTGGTGGTTCCCTTGCACCTTGTACTTTATTTTTACCCTTTTTTAGTAAATCTCCTTTTACAAACACTTTTACACTTTATTTTTCTCTTCCTTTTGGATTAAGAACTTTCTCTTTAAAATATTTCATTCTTGAAGATTTGAATGTTCTTCAAGAACACTATGAACAAGATGAAGATCCAAAATAAAACAAAAAATAGTTTTGATCAAGGTAGTCCCAAGTAGGCTACTACCTCTAGAGTGATGTAGTTTAGATTGTACCCATCATCGATGACAAGGCCAAATCCCAAATCCCCGTAAATGCCAACCTTTTTCCTAAGAATTAGTCTTCTTGGATCGACATTGAAATCTTGGTGTACCCTTTAGGCATATACTTGAACCTCATTAGCTTCTTCATTTTTCCCATGTCAATAGGTTTGTATATCTTTGGAGTTCCTGGAGCCTTTCCTCTTCAGTCCACTAACCCAATGCAAGACCTTTCAAATGACAAAAGGCATACAAGGGTCGTGTTGGATCTCTTAAATCATGGCGTTGGAAAATCTTCTCACATTACCATTCCACATCAAGATATGACTCAGGATCACGCCATCCCATAAAGATAGGAAATTTAATATTTTTATAGAGTATTAACCTTCCTTGGTTACCATATCCCCATAAGTGTGTATTACCTTGAGAATAATAAAATATAGTATTCTTAGAACTTAGAGTTTCACACTCTCTCCTTCCCCTCGGATGACTTTAACTTGAGATAGTATAGCCACACACGCTACTTCGACTGGTGTAAGGATTAGTACAAGAGTAAAAATATGAATCTTTAAAAACCTTAGGGGCATGCTCCTCATACTTCTTATATGATATAATATTAACCTCACCTTACTTTCATCCTAGCAATAGGAAGTGTAACATGTTCAGGCATCACCATAAGAACCAACTTCACTCTCGGTGCAAGAGCTTAACCTCTTTTATTCTTCTTCATTATCATAGGAAATACCACAAGAGTCTTATTCCTCTCTATCTTCACCATAAGAGTTGTGTTCAACAATTCTATTATATTATCCTCCGGAATAGTAGCTCTCATTCTCATTTGTCTATTGAACATGGTTATCATCATAACCCCCATAATCACCATTATCCTCACACCTATAACTCTCACCATCACAATCATAATCTATCATATCCTAGAGGCTATGGATTACATGCTTTCTTAAGACTTGTGTGTACCTACAAAGTGACGGCTAAAAAGAACAGTATTAGCATTAATAAAATGAACTCACAATCGCTCGTATTTACACAATCTGGGGACCCCAAATTTTGAGGGACAATGTGAAGATTATTAATACTTAGTTGATCACAAGTTCTCCATTTGTACTTTTGGTCAGGATAGATTTTTTTATTTCAAGAAGAATGGACGACTAAAAAAAAGAGAAAATGGGCTTGAGTCAAGAAACTAACTACGAAAATAAAATGAAAAAAGCACAAAAATAAAATTATTGACAAAGAAGTGAATTAAACAACTAATAATCAACAACTAGGTAATTTCAAGTTGAAATTCAGTTTGGGGTTCTTGATTACGATCTAGAATCAAAAGAAAGGAAATTAAGAAATTAGAACCTGATATTAGAAAATTTCACAACACAACTTTCGCATCCCCGAATGACATGTTTTCTTTGCCTAACGTGAAGTTCATTTCGCCAAATTGAAGATTGGATCGCCAAACTTGAATTTTGGACAAGGAAACTCGGCAATATGGGTAGAAGTTCGGTGATGTGATGAGTGATTCAGCGAATCAGGATGAGTTTGCAAATTTTCCACTAGAACCACGAAAATGAGGTCCAACTCGGCGACCTAACTGCCCAAAGGGCGAGGCGTAGAGTGGAATGTTTATCAAAGTTGGGATTTGCCTAAACTCCTCAAGCTGCACTTGCAAGAATCTAAAAATTAAACGTTGGTGGTTCCCTTGCACCTTGTACTTTATTTTTACTCTTTTTTGGTAAATCTCCTTTTACAAACACTTTTACACTTATTTTTATCCTTTTGATCAAAGAACTCTCTTTAAATGTTAATTCTTGAAGATTTGAATGTTCTCAGAAACACTATGAAAACAAGAGAAGATCCAAAATAAAACAAAAATAGTTTTGATCAAGGTATCCCAAGTAGGCTACTACCTCTAGAGTGATGTTGTTTAGATTGTAACCATCATCCCCGATGACAAGCCAAATACCAAAAATCCCCGTAAATGCCAACCTTTTTCCTAAGAATTAGTCGTCTCGGATCGACATTGAAATCTTGGTGTACCCTTTAGGCATATACTTGAACCTCATCAGCTTCTTCATTTTTCCCATGTCAATAGGTTTGTATATCTTTGGAGTTCCTGGAGCCTTTCCTCTTCAGTCCACTAACCCAATGCAAGACCTTTCAAATGACAAAAGGCATACAAGGGTAGTGTTGTATCTCTCAAATCATGGCGTTGGAAAATCTTCTCACATTACCACTCCCAATCAAGATATGACTCAGGATCACGCCATCCCATAAAGATAGGAAATTTAATATTTTTTATAGAGTATTAACCTTCCTTGGTTCCCATAATCCCACAGGGTATTACCTTGAGAATCATAAAATATATATCTTTAGAAACTTAGTAGTGAAGGGGGGTTTTCTCACACGATCTCCTTACCATCGGATGACTTTAACTTCGAGCCCCCAAGTGTAGACAAACACGCTACTTGACTAGTGTAAGGATTAGTAACACGAGTAGAATATGACTTACAAACTTAGGGGCATGCCCTCTCATACTTTTATATGATATCATATTAACTCACTTACCTTCATCTACCAATGAGGACGTGTAACATGTTCAGGCATCCACCATAAGAACCTTCACTCTCGGTGCAAGAGCTCTTAACTTTTCTATGCTTCTTCATTCTCATAGGAAATACAACAGTGTCTTATCTTGCCTATCTTCACCAAAGAGTGGTGTCAAATCTCATATTAGATTATCCTCCGGAATAGTAGATCTCATCTCATTGTCTATGAACATGGTTTATATCATATCCCCCATAATCACCATTATCCTCACACCTATAACCCTCACCATCACAATCATAATCTCTCATTTCCCAGAGGCTATGGATTACATGCTTCCTTAAGACTTGTGTGTACCTACAAAGTGACGGCTAAAAAGAACATTATTGGCATTAGTAAAATGAACTCACAATCGCTCGTATTTACACATCTTTGGTTACCTCCCAAATTGGTGAGACTAATGTTGAAGATTATTAATACTTAGTTGATCACAAGTTCTCCATTTGTACGCTTGGTCAGGATAGATTTTTTTATTTCAAGAAGAATGGACGACTAAAAAAAAGAGAAAATGGGCTTGAGTCAAGAAACTAACTACGAAAATAAAATGAAAAAAGCACAAAAATAAAATTATTGACAAAGAAGTGAATTAAACAACTAATAGTCAACAAGTAGGTAATTTCAAGTTGAAATTCAGTTTGGGGTTCTTGATTACGATCTAGAATCAAAAGAAAGGAAATTAAGAAATTAGAACCTGAGATTAGAAAATTTCACAACACAACTTTCGCATCCCCGAATGACATGTTTTCTTTGCCTAACGTGAAGTTTATTCGCCAATTGAAGCTGGCTGCCCAAACTTGAATTTTGGACAAGGAAAAATAGGAAAATATGGGTAGAAGTTCGGTGATGTGATGAGTGATTCAGCGAATCAGGCTGAGTCCGCCAAATTTTCCACTAGAACCACGAAAATGAGATCCAACTCGGCGACCTAGCTGCCCAAAGGGCGAGGCGTAGAGTGGAATGTTTATCAAAGTTGGGATTTGCCTAAACTCCTCAAGCTGCACTTGCAAGAATCTGAAAATTAACCGTTGGTGGTTCCCTTGCACCTTGTACTTTATTTTCACCCTTTTTTGGTAAATCTCCTTTTACAAACACTTTTACACTTTATTTTTCTCTTTAAAATATTTCATTCATGAAGATTTGAATGTTCTTCAAGAACACTATGAACAAGATGAAGATCCAAAATAAAACAAAAAAAAATTTACCTCGAAATTTTACAAAATTTGAGATCCAAGTTTTTCTTTGATATATGGACCAAATCCAATACATTTTAACAATTAATTCCTTTCCAAATCTTCAAGATTTTTCAAAACCCACTTGTCTTCTTCAAAGCTTCTTCAACCAACAATGGTGGATTCTTCAATAGTGAACCAAAACCTTTCGAATCTAAGTTTTGGACTCAAATTAGGTTAGGGAACACTAATACAACCTTAGAAACTTCAAACAAGACACAAATCAACAAACCAATTTCATCAAATTTTACAAAAATGAATTTGAATAGATTTTTTTTTGTTTTCATAAACAAACCCAAGACTAAATACGTAGGATCAAAACTGAGCCTTGCTTTTATACCAAATGATATAATTCCCGTAAGGGGAATCACAATCGATGCGGAAACAAAAAGATATAAGAAGATACATAATATGCGGAAACAAAAAGATATAAGAAGATACATAATATAAGAAACAATAGGCAACTAAAGGATATATTAAATCCAATAACCTCCAATCTAGATCCTAACAAGTACCGAATCTGGAAAGATAGATAGATAACCTCCAATCTAGATCCTAACAAGTACCGAATCTGGAAAGATAGATAGACACAAGAATAGAAAATCAAAAGCAACATAAAAGTATATTAAACTAAAAGACCTCAATTGATTAGTCCTTAATAAAGCACCCAATTCTTACGAAGAACTCAAGGGAATCGATGTCCCAAGCAACCCTCGTTTCCAAACAATGTTCAAAAAAAAGCTTACCAAGCTTTAAACACTCACACAAGGAGTTAAATTTATCATTCATCAATATTTAAAATCACTCTTCCCTAAAATGAACCCTAAGACACAAATTTATAGTATTAATAATTATTACATAGATGGGACCAAAAGTGTCCCAAAATGGCTAAATGGGCGATGAACCCATTAGACTCGGCAAGGAACTCTAATTCTGTCTTGCCTAGGGAGCTACTGGAACTTTGGGCGGTCTAGGGACAATCGCCCATCCACTTGGCAATGCTCCAATAGTCTCTATCTCGCCGAATTTTCAACTTTCCATTGTGTATCTCCTTGAACCAGTTGGCGACCTTGGAACCCTTACCAAAGGGGTTTGGCAAGTTGCTGAAGTGGTTATCCTCTCGCCGAATGGAGCGTATATTCAATTTCTCTTCCTCACTTAATTAAGCCTCCCATGCTCCACGCTAATATCCAAGCATAATTTTGACCAACTAGGAGCTCCTTTAAGGTGCATCTGTTCCATGCAAGGCGCATGGAACTCCCTCTTCGTCATTTATGTAAGCCAAGAGCCTCCATCCGTGTGAACGATCCATGAATACGTTTAAGTTGTTGAATTCATAGCCTTGATGTAATCCATTTTACATCACTAGGGGTAAAGGTTATCCCTATATGAAGGATCACTAGGCTTGTCAAGACCTAAGAAATTTGAGGTATAAACACCTTGAATCTACAAACCGTAGCTTCAATTTCTCTTTTCTTCTTCCTTGAGCTTTTAAAGAGAGACTTTTTTTACAAAAAAAAGAAACTGTTGGTTTTTGATTGTCTGTTTTAAATTAAATATGTAAAATAAGTGTTAGATATCTATATTATATATATATCTATATATATATATATATAAAGACACTCACTAATAATAAATGAAATGCAAAAATTACTTAAAACCCCTCAACTTGACAATCTCATCCAGGCACCACGGCCACCTAGACGGTCTGCGAAGGGGGACTAAGGCCCGTGGTCCTCTAGGTAGTAGCTCATTATCACTTGCCAAGACTTCATGAGGCCAATTCATGATCACGGGACCTCCCACAACCCGTGGTCAAGACCACGGGTCGTGTTGAAGGTCATGGTCTAGCCTTTAACTCGTGGGAGAAAGGCCTTGGAGCCTTGACACCAAGTCACTTTCATGCCCAACTGCACGCCTCGTCATAAGCACCATGGATCGTAGCGGTGCACGTGGTCTTGAGGCAGTATCTCCTTCAGTATTACACATTTCTTACCAAGCTAAGTTAACCCACGAGCCTTCCATGGCCTATGGTCAAGACCACAAGCCGTGAAATGGCTCGTGAAGAGGATCCTTGAGTTGAAACCAAACTAGGGTACACTATTTTGAAACCACGGGTGGAACCATGGTCATGAAGACCCTTGTTGTCATGATAGTCACTAGCTAGGCTAATTTTAGGCAACCTTGGCCCCCTAACCATTTCCTTCACCCAAAATCATTGGCCCTTGCCCTTAACCCTCGACATTAACTCACATCTTTAGGCTCTAGTTTCACTTAATTATTTAAGGGTCATTACATAAACTAGGTAGTTTTACTCAATTTAAGCCTAGTATTCTAGTCAATACTTTTCCTAATCGATTTATTCTCCAAATCTAGAGAAACTAGAGGAAAAAAAGATGACAACCCTCTCAAGAACACACATTAGGTTTTCGTTAGTTCAGTGTCAAATTCAAAATATTTCTCTATAGAGATCATCACCAAGTATGTGACATTTAAATAGTGGGTTCCTTTCATCCACTAGGTCTCTAAAATTCAGTAAGATTTTTTATTAGCTATATCTTGCTTAGACTTAGGGTTTCTAAAATCTTAGATATTAGTTGTGATCGTGTTCATAATCATATTAACATGAGTTTTGTGAAATTGTTTCTTAGTTCTTTGCATGAAACGAATAATCCTAGTTTTTTAAATTCTCTTGGTTCATGATTTCCCCTTGCTAGGTCAGTTAAAATGATAAACATACTCCATTTTCAATGTCACATTGTCATCATATGAATGTTACATTCTAAAATTTTGTACGTCATAATATTAAGCTAACTAGTATTTCAGTTATGTTCTATCAAATACATGTCTAGTTGGGAGTAATCTTGGTACCGTATTTGACTAGGGTTCAACGCACCCTAATATTTTAATAACTACGTGCCCTTGTAGGTTTATAAGTCTCATATGTTTGGTATCATCTTTATTGATCATGCCATTTAAGACTTTATACCCCTTACAAGCTATATTGAGTCCTCTCGATAGGCGTATACATCGAACACTAATGGATTTGTACCCTTGTAAGGTATATTGGATCCTCTCAATTCAGCGTGTACATTAGACTCCACGCTCAACTCACGTGGTTTTATGTCGGTTGATAGTAGCTCCCACGGTCAGACTCTTAGTGCATTTGACAAGGTTTTTTCAGCATTTATATCAGTTTATAGTTCAACATGTTATCTTAATGATTATAAATTGTTCATTGCATTCAGTTAAATCCTTTCCAGTTATACTTTAGTATTTAGTCTCAGCATGTTATTTTCATGATTAGGACTTGGTCATTGAATTTAGCTCAATTTTCAGTTATATTCAGTATTTATGTTTTTGTTCAAATCTTGGCATTGATCAGTTATGTTATTTCAACTTATGTATCTTGTTTAGCTAATATTTATATCTTGCATAATCACTTACTGCTGTAACTCTTTATATTTCTGTTGGTGATCCAGTCGCACCTTCCAGTACGAATATATTCCAAGTACTGACACATACTTTTCGCTACATCCTTTCATGATATAGATTCATGTACACAACATAACACATAGATCAGTTTCCAATCTATATTCAATAGCTTCAGTGGTGATTCCTTATACATCTAGGACAATAAACATGTTTTTCAGATTCACTCTTTAATTTTAGTTTTTAGTTTTTCTAGAGTTATCTGGGGCATGTGCTATAAACTCTAGTCAATAGAGGCTTTTCATACATAGTATTAGACTCACCTTTAGATTTTGAGTGAATGTTTAGTATCATCAATTTTTTAGCTTCCACATAGTATATATTTTTCTCATTATATTACAGTATGCTTATAATATGCTAGCTTCAAGGTTAACTTAGGGTCATCCATGATTCCAGGTCACATGTTATGTCAACGGGGTGGCCTCGAGTCATGACACACCACAGACATAACAAATCTTAGAGTAGAGAGTATGTCTTTATGAACATAAAGAAGACTGAAGATAACCCCAAAACTTATTAAAGGTAAAGGGTTTGACTGTCCTGTGACAGATCGATTGAAAGTTGCAATCAAGATTGAGTTGGACGAGATGTATAAACCCTAGAACTTTTCCCTTTTAAGTAAGAACCACTAAACTCACCTGTTTTATGAACTTCTTGAACGTTGACACCTTGGAGAAGTCATCTGTATTAACCATGTCTTCCTCTATTACAAAATCAACCACTTCCTTAAAAGATTTTGTATAAGCAGCCACCAGTCAAGATCAAATCTGCAAATCTAACTTCAATCCCTTCAAAAAGTAGAGGATTGATTATTTCATATGAAGAAAATCTAAGTAACATTCCTAGATAAAGAACAAAAGTTGGCTTCATAGACTGCTACATACATCTTCCCTTGAAAAATATTTAGGAACTCACTCTTCTCATGCCCCTCAAATTTCACAGGATATACTTCTCCATGAAGAAGATAGAAATGATTGCCCAAGTAATAGGTTGTGCCTTTGTTGGTTGAAACTCAATATGAGACTACCATCACATTTTGGCGTCTTCTTGAAATTGGTATGTCCCTAACTCAACACCAAATCGCTCCACTATAACCATCTAAGTAGTTCATGACAATCAATAAGAAAATTATAAGCATCTTCAGGTGCACTACCCAGGAAAGACAAGGTTCAACTTAAGAAACTCAAATAAGAGATGATTGAGTCATTAGTCCTTATATCCCTGTAGACAATGGTAGAAATTTCCCTATTTTAAAGTATACATCTATGTGAGGAGACACCATGGTTGCATGTTGTACTCCTTCGATCTGAGGTGCGAGTGTAGAAAATGTTGGGGGTTCTTGGCCCTGATCAGATAATCCACTGACATAGGTGAGAACCATATTGATCGTTGCTTGAGTGGGCTGGAGTGTTGCTTCCTTCTCATGAATTTGCTCATTCTCTCCCCTAATCATCTTCTCTAGCTACCACATCAGTCAAGGTCGCTACTCTATCCCTAGCTTACAAGTTTCCTAATCTCTACTATTGGTATGATTCCTCCAGCAAATTGTACCATAAACACTCATCACTACTCCCTTTGGGATACAACCCAAACGTTTCACTTAGGTGCATCCTTTGTTGGTGGTGTTTGTGTTGCGACTGTTGTTGCTCTAGTCTGATTATCTATGAAATACAGTGATGAAGACTATTCCAATTAGTATCACGTAGATACCAATTGGATTCAATTAATGACACGAAAGAATTAAGGAAATTTTTTTTCTGAAGTCATATAGCCTCTTAAGAAAATTAAAGGTGTTCTTGTAGTATTTCACAAAATTCTGTCAGATCCATCCTTGTGTGATGAGATCATCAAATCTAAAGCTCTAATACCAAGTTTGTCATGACCCATAATGAGTCATGAGTGATACCTACATATAACCTTCTAGGTGTGTGAACCAAGGAATTCAGACCTCAACTTATATTAGTTATTCAACTAATGAATTATGACAATAATAGGAAAATTCAAATCCTATTAAAGTGAGAAATATGAATCTACTAGAGTCTATTAGATACCATCACTAAAACATAAAAGTCATCACGTCAAGAACATCTAATCCCTCAAATACTAAGTTTGTGAGTATCAAGGAAACCATAATAAATGAATAAAATAGTTTGTGTTAGAAAACTAAGGTCATCACTCCATAATCAAGAGAATCAAACTCAAGCTAGAAGGAATAGCTACCCTTGGAATCTGATGTGCTGGAGTTTGTCTAGAGCTGAGATTTACTGGTATACTCATTGGACTCCACAAAGGGAAAATGAAGAAAAATACAAGTAGGGGTCAATACAGGGCAACATGTACCGAGTAAATATCGTCCTTCGACTCAAAATATAAGGCAATATGCATAAAGTAATAATATGAAATCAATTATAGACCTTAGAAGGTGACAAACAATAAACAACATGAACAAGTGACAATAATAATAAATCAAGTATGTAATTTTTCATAATATAAAGAACACACAGGAGGACTCATGCCTTCACACCACACTATTATGAGAAATGAGTTCTTTGATATTGAGTATATTAAGTCATTTTAATATATATTTCTTTAATATTATTTTGCTGAAGTATGACACTCCATCTAATAATAACATGTCATCTGATAACATCTGATCTAAGTATATTGTGTTGGCTCATGGCACTTGGTCCAAATATTCAGTCGATTCATCATCCTTTATTTTCTTTTTCACTTCTTTAATACTATTTCAAGAAACCTTTTTTATTCAAGACATCACTTTAATATAACAAGTTCAAGATTTTTGATTTCACAGTTTAGCAACAACACATGAATCATCCAAACCATAACAGTTAAGTAGATTGGGAATTTCATAGCATTACATAATGACCATCAATATCTTAATACTCTTTATATCATATTGAAAATACCATAACATATCTCCACTAAAGAGCTGAAGTCAAGCATGCTAATTACCTAATGTTTTTCCTTAAAGTAAATAATATTCGTAAGTAACTGGGTCCGTAGCCACCCATCTCACAACATGTCTAGCATATTTACTTAAGAAATTCATTGAGAAGAAATATATAATTCAATTCCTAATCTTGATGCCAATTAATATATTGAGTCTCACATTTCCTAAATTTCAATACAATAGTTTTGTCTTAATTTTTTCAAATAATATAAATCTAAAAATATTCATATAATACTATACACCCGCTATTTAATTACATATCAAAATTTACTAAAACTTGAATCATAATGTAATAATTAAAATAAATTAGAAGTCTAAATTCACAGTGGTGAAACCAATTGCTCACTACAGAACAAATTACAGTGTTTGTCCATTCAATATACTATTAATTTATTGAAAACTCAATTACGAAGCAAACGTTGCTTCATTATTGAATACCAAAACTTATTCCAGTTTTCAGCCTTATAAATCATAAGTAATAAGTTGATCTTCCTTCAATAAACTATAATAATTTTTTGCATCACCCAATATAAATATGTGTGTGTGTATTTACCTATGAATTTCTTTACCGTTGTCGTAACAATGAGAATGTATGGTCCGGACTCAAGGGAATAAGTAATGGTGAAATCCTTCCTCATATTCCTCCCATAATGTTATTTTTACTTTGGCATTGCCTATCTACGCTAAAAAAAATAATATAACCTATTAACGTAAAAATCAAATTTATTGAAACTGCAGTAAAAACAATAAGTATGAAATAGATAAGGGAATGATTTAGTATGATTGTTCTATGGGTGAATGAATATAAGTGAAAAATTAAAAGATACTATTGGATTACGGATGAGTAAGAATGTGTATGTCTCATATTTTCCACTTTGAACCAACACTTTCTTGATCACAATTTTGTGTAAGCATCTGACCACATCTATAAGTTCAGTAGGGAGTACATAAAGCATATAGATTGAAGAATGTGAGAAACATATATGATGGGAATAAGAATACATGATAGGTCAATGTTTTTGTTGACCCTTGAGCAAATCATGTTGGGCTGAATAAAGTGAAAGTCATTTACATGGATATGAACAGTATCATCATGTAGTTTTTGCATGTAATCCGTAAGAATGTTATTTTTAAGTCGGGATGTACTGGCATGTATTCGCCTGTAATTTCACTAACTTTAATGTTCCTAATAATTATCACAGAACCCTCACTCAACTTATGTTAAAACTTGTTCACTTGATTCTTCTAAATTACACCGTGTATCAAAATTTCCTGATAGATGTCATTTTATAAGTGCATCCTCAATAACCAAATCAACAATGTCGTAAAAATTTAATAAGAAATGGTTATTACCTTTTCATTAATAAGTATCATTTCTAGGCTTATCATCTTTTTGTATTGCTTGTAGTTTTTAAATTTTCACATCCTACAAACTCGTAACTAGGAAAACTTTTATCCCTTGTAGTATCCAAATTCGAAAGAAATGAATTTGACATATTTGATAACAATTTTTTAATAATACAATAAATTGTGATTTTCTTACACAATCCAGAGATAAATAATCATTAATGGGTCTATGGAGGATGTAAGTCATTATATAGATTTTGAGGCAATTTCAAAGAGGTTGTCACCCGTTTGAAATAGACGCAGGGTCTCCGAAGAGGCATTAGGAAGAGAGATATAGTGTTTTGAAAGAACCATTAGAAAGAGTACAATATTTCAGAAGAGTGGTTATAATTGTTTCATTCACACTTGGTAGAGGCATCATGTGAGACATAAAATAGGGTAGTTGTAAGTTAAATTTATGGGTTGGTATTTCATTGTGTAGTGGGACTTAATAAACATGGGTATGTTCATATATTTTTGCTTAATAGTTAAAACGATGTTCGTCTTGTTGTAAATTTTCTATGATATTTAAAAATAAAATTTTAAGGTTACAAAGAATAGGTACTTTTAGGTTCAAAATCTATGTTAGTATTTCCTTTTGTTTTGGTATTTAATAGATATAGGCATTTGCATAGATTAGACTTAACAGTTAAAATGAAGTTCTCCACTACTTCATGTTTGATTATCTCTCTCCCTTTTAAAATGCATCCAAACAGAGGAAGAGCGAGAAAAAACTCCAAGAATCCAAAATTTTCCATCATTTTCTCTTTTGTGTTTACTGAAGAGCCGTCATGAAAGTTGGCAAAATATTTCATTGTTTTGATACATTATGATGGTTAAATTATCTACAATTTCTTGGATGAGTAATTTAAAACTAACTTTTAGTTATTTTCTACCTATTAAGACTCGTGATCAACATTGAATCATAGCAATTTAGTTTATTTTCCTAACTATCATCATAGCTAATTTCTTATTTATAATATCATACTTATATATTTTTTAAAATAAGACCTCAATTTAGTGCACTAATAATCACCTGATATCTTTAATTTGTTTATATCTATAGAATAATATATTCAAAATTTTGTATCAACTTCTAGACTATATCTAAAAACATTTAGTTTAATAGTTTAATGTGCATAATATGAAATTATTTTTCTAATAATCCAAATAAGTCTATACTTAAAGCTTTTTAGTCTCAAACCATATAAAAATGAAGTTTTCAATGTGTGATTTTAAGCTAAAATAATTTTACTTTAGTCTCTTTTTTTCAAACTTCCAAACTTTTGCAGTAAAAAAAATTTTGTGCATTTAGTAAATGAGAATTAACTTATTCAAACTTGGATTCGCGCATGTGAGCTATTTTAGGCAAACAATTTTGTACTTATACTTTAAAATATTTTTTACCCAAACACTCTAATTTTCATGGTAATATACTATTTTGACACGTATCCTAATTAATTAAGCCCATTCAATAAATCGTTATTTAATGGATCTAAAACTAAAAGGGTGCTTAATACCTTCTCTTTGCATTATTTGAACCCTTACCAAGTGTCCGTAAGGCAAACTCCTAAGTGAGAAATCCAGTGAACATCTTTAGCTTACTCTTTCTTTTCTTCCTCAACATGTGCTACATTACCCATAGACACTCTGCTGAGAGAATCAACAAATTCATTGGTCTTGCCTGGATGGTAAAACACATTCTTGTCATAGTCTTTGAGAAATTTAAGTCGTTCCTCTAACGATGATTCAATTATTACTAGTGAACATATAATATAGACTCTAGTGATATGAGAACACATCCACATGAACAACATACAAGTAGTAATGTGTCTATAAGCTTGAGTTCATGGGTCGCGTAGTACTTCTGATGGGCCTTAAGATACCTAGAAGCATAAGTTATGACTTTACATTGTTGTTATAATACAAAACCTAGTCCAACCCTAGATGCATCACAATAAACCACATAACCGTCTGAACTCTCTGGTAGAGTTAACACCAAAGTTGTAGTCAACATGGTCTTCAATTCTAAAGAGTTCTTCTCACTCATCTGACCAAAGAACATGACCTTTTTCTGAGTTAACTTTGTCAATGGAGAACCTATGGATGAAAATCCTTTGACAAACGTTGTGTAATGTGGGTCTAGGACAATGATGTATTGCCTCAATTTTCTGAGAATCCATTCCAATTCCATCGCTGGACTCCACATGACCTAGGAAAGTGACTAACTGAAAACAAAATTCACATTTGCTAAACTAAGCAAATAGTTGGCAATATATCAAGATTTGCATAATAACTCTCCTATGATTCGCACGATCTTCCTCATTGTGAGAGTAAAGAAGAATATCATCAATAAAGATAATAACGAACAAGTCCAATACTATTTTAACACCATATTCATAAAGCCCATGAAAGCTATAAGAGCATTTGTTAGTCCAAAGGACAAGAAAACAAATTTTTAGCGACCATAATGAGTCATGAAGGCTATTTTTGGGATGTCACTATCTCTTACTCTAAGATGATGGTAGACAAACTTGATGTTTATCTTAGAAAAGAAACTAGCACCATAAAGTTGGTCGAATAAGTCATTAATCTTGGGAATGGGATACTTATTATTTATTGTGACCTTGTTGAACTTGTAATAGTCAATGCGCTCATATCTTGTGTGAACCGTCTTTCTTTCACACGAACAATGCTGGAGCACCCCGTGGAGAGATGTTGGGTATGACTAAGATTTTATCTATAAGGTCTTTCAACTGGCTTTTTTTTTAAATATCTTAGCTTAGTTGGATCCATTCTGTAAGTAGAATTGAAATATGTTGGATATCTTAAAGGAAATCTATTCCGAAGTTGATTTCCCTTTTGGGAGAAACTCCAGAAAGATATTTTGGGAACACTTCTAGAAACTCATTTACGATAGATACTAATTCTAGATTTAGGGTTTTGAAGTTTAAATTAATAACCCAAACAAGATTATAGATATACCCTAAAAAATCATTTTCCTGGCCTTATGGCAGGAGATAAATCAACCTATAGGTCCTAAGCTACTACCCTTTTAGTATTAGTACTATGTGTAGGCCACTCCCTTCAACTGATAGGCGGCCAAAAATACACTCTCGACTAGAGTGACATCCATAATGTCTATTACGTTTTTAATATCATCGAGAAACTCTTGTGGATCCTCTTTTGACTTAGATCCATGAAATTCCAAAGGGTTGACCCGAGTGAAGTCCTAGATTTTTAATGCAACAGTGTTAGTCTACGATAGAGGTGGGACACATCCTAAAGATTGAATTGGGAATTCATGGCATGAGTAAGCACTTGGAAAGCATCCCTGAACTCAGCATATATGATTTTCTCATTAAATTGGTCTAATGGAGTTGCAGGCTAATTACTTATGTTATCTCTTCTGGGAGGTATTTTTTGAAATGCGAAGAGTAGGAGTTAGAAGGAGATTAAATGGAGTTTATAATATATGGTACGATCTCGAAAAGAAAGAAGTTTTTCTTAGAATACCTTGTACCCTCCCCTTCGTAGGAATGGAGGGATTCACACTCATGAAAGATATTTTACTTAGTGCAACTTTTAAATACCCTAAGTATCTTGAAGTTGTCTTTCATACCAAGTTTATCACACATCGAGGCTAACCCTTAGACATAACATGGGTCTTATGCTCATGATTGACCCCATGTTAACCCTGAGTTTGGCATATATCAAGTGTACTAAAAATAACTAAGTAAACCATGTACTATGAAGAAGTTAAATTAATGGATATCTGAAAGGGAACAAAACTTAACTAGTATGAAAGTAGTTATAAAATAATTAAAGTCTAGTGATGAATGACACAACCACTTAACAACTCAAGCTAAATCTACTACTATGTCTAAAAAGCCTCTAACAAAATTGGGTTACTCGGACATGTCCCCAGCTAACTCTAACAAGACATAAAACTGGGGAAAAAAAGACTAAAACATAAAGCATATTTATTGTCCTTAAAGTATGAGGACTCACCACCAAAGTTTTTGAAGTCGGACTAAGGATCGAACTAAGCATGATCTAGAAGTTGAGTACCTGATCCTACATCATGAAACGATGTAGCACAAAGTATGCATCAGTACTTGGAATATACTGAGCATGAATGATATAAGTATGCTAAGCTGAACAAAGTATGTTAGCTGAACAATGTATAACTGAGCAATAATATAATCTTAACAAGGTTCTAGATAGGTACTAAAGTATAAACAAAAAGTCAACTGCATGCAATGACCACATACTATGAAGAAGATATCATGATGAGCTGTATAGGGAAGTATATACTGAAAACATAGTAAATGCAATAAGAGTTTGATTGTTTGAGCTACTAATAACCTACATAAACAACGTGAGCTAAATGTGGAGTCTGTTTTATATGCCCCATCCAGAGGACCCAATATACCTTGTCGGGGGTATAAAGGAATGATTTTGGCATCATCACTAAAAAGTGATGCCCAGGAAAGGGGACTTCTAATCCTACGTTTGCACGTAATTCTGGGAATTAGGAGGTATGTTGAACCCTAGTCCAACTCAATTCTAAGTCTACTTCCAACTGAATATTCATGAAGATAAAATGCATTAAATACAGAATAGCTCAAAATTGACGTACTAACTACGAATGCAACATTTATTTATTGAGAATATAACATTCAAAATCTGAAACATAAATTTCTTTCTAGTTGTCCTAGCAAGTATAATTTATAAACTATGATAAATTTACACAAGCTAGAGTTCTAAGTTATATGCATGTAATTAATTAAAATTATAAGAAATTAAGTTTATTTATTATCCAAAGGACCATTAATTACATAAAGATGAAAAATCTAGAAACCCTAGGTCTAAACAGTTAATGAGGATCTCAAGAACTAACTACACTCTAGGGACCTAATGGGTGAAAGGAATCACTAGTCAAATCCCACATACATGTTGATAAAATCTATGGAGAAATCCTTTGGATTTCAGGGCTGAACTTTGAAGAACACCTCTGGTTGTTCTTGGAAGGAACTAACGACTAATTTTCTTCTTTTTGCTCTATGCTTGGGGGATTTTAGAAGAACGAGGGTTTTGGGTTGGTAATGACTAGATTATTAGTCTTATACTGAGTAAAACAACATAGGTTAGACATCAAATGACGTAGTTTAAGTGACCAAATGCATATGAGGAAAGATAAAAATGAACCTGACTTAAATTGTCGAAGTACCCTTCCCTATAGGACTGACGTACAATCATTAGGACCACGATATGTCAACTCGATTGTGGTTGTGGCCCGGCCTAAAAATGCTCTACTAAAACAAACATAACTTTTACTCCGAGCTTGGATTTTATCAAGATCAGTAGCATTAGAAAGAGTACTGAATGATCTCTAATTTGATAGGTCATGGGCCTCAATTTTTCCAAAAAATATGGTCATTTGAAGTTGACCCAAAACTTGAAGGTTGAACAACCTCATTCACGGTCCACTTCATTTACCATGTGAAGCACCATGTAAGACTTCAAAAGTCCTATGAACTAGAATAGAGACTCACCTATTAAATAATGATTAAAATAATGTTTACAGACCTAAAATAATATAAAAAACTTGATTTAGATGTATTATATCCTAAATGTCAAAGGAAGACCTTGACATTCGAAAACTTGCGAAATTTAACTAGTAGACATCCTTATGTTTTGTGAAGGTTTGAGAGTGTCATATGAAATCGAAAACTTGTAAAAAAATAAAATAGGTAAAATGATATTTATGGGGTCAAAAAATCTAGTATGATTCCCCAAGGACCACCAGAAGGGTCCTTGAGGAGGACCCGAACATTGGCAAGCAAGCTGCCAAAGCAGCCTACGTACAGCCAAGATATGATTGCAGTCATGCCTCGTGCAACTAGAACCTGGCATTAAAAAGTGCCTCAAAACGTGGGACCTTCACGAGTCTCACTTCCTCAATCAAGATTTTTGAAAAAATATTTGGAAGTGCCCCAGCGATGTGCAACCACTTTTGAGATTCGATCACGTCATTTTTAAGTCAATTTGACTTCACAAAAAGACCAATTATGTGAGGGTTATTTTGGGTAATTTATGGGACAACTATATATTCATTTAGGGTCAGTTTTAAGTCATTTTTATCCACCCAAATCAATTCCCTGAATCACCCTCACTTCTCTCTAAATTTTCTCTTTAACTCAACCTCCATTGAAGAGCATTGGAAGCTTGGAGAAGAACACCAAGTTCTCAATCTATTTTATCAAATTCATGTATAAAGTCTTTATTAAGGCATGGATTCTTCACTCTTGAGATTTCTTTCCCCAAGAGGTCAATTTAAAGTTGATTTCTAAATCTCCCAAAAATAAAGGGTTTTCTCTATAAATGGATTTTCTTCTAAACATGAAATTGGTGATTAAGTATGACGAATTATGATTACTTAGGATTGTTTATGAGTATAATAATGGTTAATTGTTATTGTTTGATTGATATTTCATTGGATCAATGTTCTTCCCTAGATTCCCTAGATCTTATAACTTCTTTGATAAATTGCTTGAAGATAATGAGGTTATGAGTTGATATATTGGTTTTGATGACATTGTTTACTCATGGACTTCCTTGTATCATATTTTGATTGGTTTTTTGATCTATTTCTTTAAGATCCCATGAACGACCCCTTCTTCCTAACCCTAGCTATAAATTGGACTTGTAGATGATTAGGGATGCTGGAATTGAATATGTTATTGTTTAATCCACTATTGTATGATCATAATGAGTTAATTGATGGATTAATATTTTGGAATTGAGGGTATAATCTTGAAAGAGGTCTTGGAAGCTATGTAAGAGTGTTTTATGATTATGGTTTCTACTCATAATTGATGGTTATTCTTGCTGATGATGTTCAATATTAAAGTATGGGATTGTGAATACAAGTAGAATATGAATATATGATGAATATGATGGAAAAGGTTGAATGTGATTCTCTTTGTGCCTAATATGATATGCACTATGATGTAAATAATCTCCCTAAGATGGGTTGAGATGACAGAGAATTCTCATCCGTACCTAATGAGCTAATGGGCAGGATTTTACAAGGAGTTGTTATTATGGCCAGAAGTTAAGAATGATTAAGTAAAGGCTCTTAAAGGCATTTCAACAAGGGAGACTATAGATTAGCATGATCGAACTAAATCTGAGAGGTGTCCCTTCTCCCAATGGGAAGGTGGTATAATGATCTATGAGATGAGGAATCCAATGCTAATTGGCATGAAGAGGGTCAATACATATCACCTAGTTCCATAACAATGTTGCCTCATTGGAAAACTAGCTAGTGGATCCACCTAAAATGTTATATTCATGTTTGGTTCTACCTTGTCAAGTAGAGCACCTTATTTCTGTGTAGGGTTTCATGACACCGGATTCCATGTTTAGATCATATGGTCTATTCTCAGTTAAGGCGATTGTTCCCGATAGTAAAATGAATAAATGAAATTAATAAAGATGGACACTAACTAGGGTGACTTAAGGGGCTCTACTTAGTATAGGTAAGGGTATGGGACTTTACCTATTTATTGCACAAGTTGACCTCGAGAGGAATCCTAGGGAGATGTTCTTATATGCTTATGTTATGAATGAAATTCATATGTTGATCTTATATGATGTTAACTTCATTGATGAACATGATATTGGTCCAAATTGCTATGCATGATGATAACTAAACATAATATGATGTTATATGAAACATAGACATTGCTTATGGTCTCTTTTTTAGTTTACTTGATTATGTGGGGTTATGGGGATTCACATGAGCATTGCATTTGTAGGCTTGTGATGGGATTGTGAGTAAGGGTCTTGTATGTTTTGATGTTATGAACTCTAAGATATGAAATGTTGATATGGCTTTATGATGATGTTGGTCTTGTGTTGGATATGAATATGTTTTAATGTTATTGTGATTCTTGTATGTGTATAAAGGTTTTCAAAATGACTTAGCATGGTTTTAAGGAAAATGTCCTTTGTGCATGATTTCAAATTTGTGACTTGCATATATTCATATTTAGTACATGTGGTTTTTACTAGCCCATATTCTTTATATTTCGAAAATTGTAGTTTCTGGGCCATTAAAGGGTAGGAGGCCACTTGGGAGAGACTTGGAAACTTTCCCAAGTTGTTGGTAGGTCCTCAAGGTCCGGAGGGCACATTGTAATTTCTTCTACTCTAGCTCTGATGAGACTATGCCGAACGACACTTGTTTCTTTTCCAATTTGAGACTATTGATGTAAGCCTATATGTGGCATATTGTACTTGTGTAAGGGTTATACCCACCTTTGTAATTTTCTACTAGATGTTTTATATGTGAGACAAAAATATTAGACTAGTTCATATGAATTGGCTATATTGCATAAATGAGAAGTCTATGTACACTTCATAAGAGAGGAGTCTATGTAAACTCCATAACGAGAAGTCTAAGTGTACTTCACTATGCAAAACTTTTAAATTTTCTGCATTTTCTCTACATATGATATGTAATGATGTATGCTAAGGGCTAGTCTAAGTCCTCTTCAAGAACGAAGACGTCGGTTACGTCTAGAGGGTGCTCCTTGGTCGTGACACACCATGTCTCAGTAGTCCACTACTATTCTTCACAGTGAGTATGGGTTGCACTAGGTTGTTTCCACAGCACACTTGACGGGATGTGTGAGGGTTTACGGACTATCTGCTGGTCCATGGTTCCTCAATGCCCTTAGTGGCATTGGGTTAATAAGGTGAATAGGTTATCATGCGTATAATTACAATTGCAAATCATACAATAATAAGTTACATGACAAAACATATAATATAACATAAAATTATATGAAAACAGAGAGAAAATGATCTAAAAATCCCGAACCTATCCCAAAATTCCAATTACACACTCCAACTTCACGGGTGTCCTATTATCCACCTGAACTTTATATCTCTCTATTTTCTACACACTGTTGACATCAACACATAAACCAAATAATTTATCCTGCGTGATTCAATGTACTGGGTCCCCCGCCTAGAAACTTTTATTTCTTGTTTTTCCCCATTTCCCTTCTAAAGTAAAAGAACAAAGAAAATTCCTAAAAAAAATAACAAAGAACGATTTTTCTATCATCTCCTTCTCCATTTCTGGTGATTATCAAACGATTTTGCAATCATTGAACAATTTTGTTATGTATCTTCAATTTCATATTTTAGTTTATCAACTGATTTTGAAAAATGTAGTTCTTTATACCTTATTTTGAGTTTGTGTTTTATCCTTTGGGGTTTCTGTTAATTCGTGAAATTCAGAAAAACATTGAGTGAAATCTTATGTGTGGCGTGCGATTATAGTGTTAGGTGTTTATTTACACAATATTATATCACATTTGTCATGAAATTAAGTTTTTCCTTTTCTCGTCTAAGTCGCATATTTTTTGTATTATGTTCATCTTAGTATTATGTACATCGAGTGTCGTATTAATGTTCTTCTTAGTATTTGTTCATATATAAGTTGTTAGTCTGCTACTGCTTTGTATTTATGTCATAGATTATGTTCATAGAGAAACTAAGTATTGTGTTGCATTGTGTTTGTTTGCTATTATGTTATATTTTTTTCGTTTTTAAGTACTATTCTATCTTTTGGATTACCCTCAGGTTAGAGTTTGTCTATAATTACTATTATGTATTTTTATTTCTTTCAGATAAGAGAGGATTGGTCTTACTTTGGTTACTTTAAGGTTGTACCATGATTGGGGGGGTTAGATTTAAGTTTTTAGGAACCAATATATAATGGTGGAAAAGTTACAGAATTTTTGGATGTTAATGTTGATAAAATAACATATTCTGAGTTGAAACAATATTAGAGAATTGATATATAGTATAAATTGCACCTTTAGTATTAAACCACCTAACAGTTGCATTTTGGTAGATGTTGATAAGGATAAGGATATTTTAGACATAATGTGTTCCTTGAAAGTTGGGGATGAAGTGGAGGTATTTGTTAGGCATTTGGTTGATGAGGCAACTGTGGGCCTTGTGTTAATATAAAATGCTAGTCATATGGATATGAGAGAATTTGGTTCAACTTTTAATATAAGGCTTAGTGAGAGTGAAAACTTTTAACTTTAAGGTGAAGACCATCTAAATAGTGAGGAACATGCAGCTATTTTTTCAGCTTCACCTCCTTTCAATAATCCTACTATGCAGATGGTGATACTGATGATGATATTAGATGTTGATCATGCTGGACCTAATTTATCAGACGAAAAAGTAGAGGGTTCTGATTATTCAACTAAGCATAGTGTTGAGTTTGAAGCTGAATTAGTTGGAGATGATGATGAGGAAGATTATGACAATGATGTACAAGAGGAGTTTAGGGAGTTGAGGGCTGAAAAGAGAAGTTTTCAAAGGAAAAAAAGAAGGGAAAGTGTAGCAATTGACAATGGAAAGGTACTAGTAGGTGAAGCTGGACCAGATCTAAGTTTTGACGAAACCGAAAAAAAGTAAAGTAAAGCATAAAGGACGGCAGGTTATGAGACTTAATTTAAAAGTTTTGATGAGGATAGTTTTGATTTAGATGAAGATCAGTGTTGTAATGATGATGAACTTGAATCTAGTATGATAAGGTTAAAGTTGTCAAGAAAGAGGAGTTTAAAAACTCAAAAATTCATTCATGATCCTACTACAAAAAAAGTTGTGTGGCAGTTGGATGTGGTGTTTAAAAATGTGAAAGAATTTACACAAGCAGTTACTAAATATGCAGTTAGAAGACGAGTTCAAGTGGAGAAGTGGGTGAATAAGCCAAAGAAAGTTAGAGTTAGATGCAAAGATTGTTGTACATGGATTTTTATGGATGTATTGACAATATAACGAACAATTTCATGATAAAAATTAAAATCCAAAGTATACTTGCAACAACACAAATAGAAATTACTTATGAAATGCAAAGTTTTTATCTGAAGCCTTTAGAGAAAGAATAACTGAGCAACCAAACATAAAAGTCTTCAAGTTGTAGGAGATGATTAGGAAAAAGTTTAAACTTCATATTGGCAAGATCAATATTGTAAGAAGAGCAAGTGCTAAAATGTTGAAAGATATAATAGGTGATCATGTTGTGGAATTTGAAAGAATACTTAACTACAAGGATGAATTATTAAGGAGCAATCCAAAGACCAGTTGTGTTGTAAAACTTGGTGAACCTCATGCAAAAGGCAAATCAATATTTCTAAGCTTTTACATCTGTTTTGATATTTTAGGAAGGCATGGATACATTATAGGAAGTACATAGGCTTAGATGGTTGTTATCTTAAAGGTGTTTGTAAAGGCAAAATGTTAGTTGTTGTGGCCATGGATGGAAGCAATTAGATGTTGCCACTTGCTTAGGCAGTAGTTGAAAAGAAGAACAAACACACATGGACCATTTTTTCAAGGTCATAAGGGATGATCTGGGACTTAGGTATGGTGAAGATCTCACCTTGATTACAGATATGCAAAATAAATGTAAACTTATTTTGTAATTTTGAATTTATACATGTTATTGGCACCTAATCATCATCTATTGCAGGAAATATCTGTACCAATTACAAATATATTACCTAAGTGTGAATATAGAATGTGTGTTAGGCACATCTTAGATAATTGGGCTAAGGATTATAGGGGTCATCAAAGAATACAACAATTTTGTAAGATTGCTAAGAGTACATTTGAGTCTCAATCAAGGAACAATATAGAGAAGTTGAAGTTGTTAGGTCCAAAAAAAATGATGGATAACTTAATGTACTACAACATTAAGTTTTAATGCATGGATCTTGACTTCTAGACACAAGACCATCATTATTATGCTTGAATAAATAAGAGTGAAGTTGATGACAAGAATAGCAAATTAAAAGGAGCTCCCCAATACTTGGAAGTGTAATTTCTCTCGAATTTATCTCAACGGTTTAGAGGAGAACATTAGTAGGTGTATGGACTGAACCATTGAGTTTAATGGAGATTTGAAGTGAATTAAGGTCTTTGTCAACACAAAGTGAATATTTCTAGGAGAATTTGTAGTTGTAGGGTGTGGCAGTTAAGGGTCATACCATGCACATGTTGTGGCTATATTATACTTTAAGAAGTTTTCTCTTTATGATTATATATAGACAGTTGCTACAGTAAGTAAAACTTACTTGAGGACTTACACCAATGATAATGAACCACTGACAAATATGTAGATGTGTCTATTTTCTACAAACCCCGCTATTGAACCACCAGAAATCACAAACATGTCTGGTGGGCCTTCTAGGGCTAAAAGGAAAAAAGTTGGAGAGACCAAAAAATCTGGGAGGCTTCCTAGGTTTGGACTTGCTATGAAGTGAAGTATATGCCATGTTAGAGGTCATAACAAGATAGGGTGTCCTCAAAGAGAGGTGTTGAATCATCAACAAGACAAAATGCACCATCAGTACCTAATGCATCAGTAAGGGCCGTCCGACTGGTTAATGTAGGAGAAGAAGAAAATCAAAGGTAATATTTGAACTTGTTTTAATTTTTCTTAATTTATGACTTATTTTTTCTCTTATATGTATACAAAACTCCATCATCACCATCAGAAGGTGAACCTCCATAAAAAAGGAAAGAGGAAGACAAAAAAGAACATCATCAGTAGCACTTAGTGCACCTCCCCTACCTACTAAACCAAATAATTTTTCGGCATTCTTGTAAGCTCCTCCTATTTATCATGCATCATCTTACATATGTGGTACTACAAAAAGAGGAAGAGGTAGGGGCAAGGGAAACACATCTCTAGAGAAAATACCAAGAGTTATGGGAATGGGTGTGTTCCAAGCTACAAATGGGTTCAAAGTCATGAATGTGAGTCTTTGATATATGTAAACAACTTAAATTTTGAATTATAATCCTAATTTTGTTGAATTAAACAACTAAATATTTATATAATCTTAATTTTACCATATCCTGGCATTCCAAGTCATAAGATCTACTCTACTAGACAAGCAAAAGTGACAAGATCATCTGATATAACTGCTGAAATTTTTTATACACCAAGTAATACAACTAAGATGAAATGAAATGATAAAGAATCAATCTCAACAAGCAATCTTAATGCGCTTTGAGAGAAGTAAAGAAAGAAGACAATGGAAAATAATTCTAGGTAGAATGACACTTCTTCACAATCAAAGATGTCATGGAAATAGTAGTGATGTTGATGTATTTAAGCACTTTTAAGTTACTCCATAAATGTTACATTAATGTCCTGCTATTTTAAATTTTGTGTGTTGTTAAATTTTGCCTTATATGTGTCACGCCCGGAGCTACCCCCGAGACGCGGACACGGAACACAGAACCACAAGTGATCCCAAGATAACCCTGCTGGCATGATCATGAGCATACTAAAAATAATAAACTGATGCGGAAGCTAAATCATAAACTTATACTGAAAAAGATGTGGAATCCCATATGCTAAATCGATATATATGAAAAACTGATGAGTCTTCATACAATGAAAATATTAATCAATTATAAGCTGAATTCTACCTATGTCTGAAATAAGGACTCTCAACTAGACTAGAAATATTTGGCCACGCCCCGAGCAAATCTAGCAACAATGCAACTAAATGACTAAAAGATTGAAATGAAACTCATACTGTTGTCCTACGGAAGAATGAGGAATCACCACTGCATTTCTGAAATGGAGATCAAAAAATTGATATACGCGTGATCTGGATGCTCGGAGAACCTTAAATACATAACGAGAAGATTTGTAGGCACGGTATGCATAAGTACTTGAAAGGTACTGAGCAGGTAGGATAAGAGTTAGCATTGATGAAATAAAAATACCTGACACAAGCATAAAGTAAAGAATAATAATCTGACATTGATAACTTAATTTATGAGCTAACGGAAGCAATGCCAATTATACATGCTAAACACAGGGAATACTAAATATACTGATAAATGGTCAATGCAGAGAGTCTAACTGATCTGTGGGGCTACGAATAACCGATTATAAAACCACATGAGCTAAATGTGGATCCAATGTATCCGCCCATCGCGGAGGCACCAATATACCCTGCCCCCAGCTATAACGGCCTGCTGGCGTCGGTGATTATATTTACTTATTGCCCACAATGGGGACTTACAAACCTACTTGGCTAGTAGTTATGGGGAAAAAAAATTGGGTACGCTGAACCTAGTCCACAGATATCACATGCTACTCCCCGATTCTTAAATTACTGATTAGTCTAAGTTTATGTAAATATTATAGCTCAAAAAGAACATGCAAAATCAGTACGCAACAATTAATCTCTTTTTGGTAATTATGCATTATGGTTGAGGCCAGTATATCTGAAGTGTCTGAAATATCTGAATAGAATGTGCATTCAAGGAACTAAAGAAATACAAATTTGGGTTCTAAAATTCATGTGAAATCGAGTAGTAATAATGATAATCTGATTGAGAAACACCATTTAATAAATTCATGAAGTTCTAACAAAAGTTCTAGAAAACCCTTAGTTTAATCATTGATAAGAGAATCAAGAACATGGACTGAAAACTACGACCAAAATTTTTGGGTTAAAGGAATCACTAGTGAAATTCCGATACTGGAAATGAAAATCCACGGAAAAATAATTAGGTTTCCGGGCTGGAACTGCTGGTGGAAATTGTGGGCATTCTCCTTGAATAGGGTTCTTGAGCTTTTTCTCCTCTCTTGCTTATAATTTTCTAAGTTTTTATTTAATGATTTGACTTAGATATGTTTTTAGTTATGTTTCTAGGCTTAAACTGACTAAAATATGATGATTTATGGTCAAAACGACATAACTTAGGGTTTAAACGGAGTGAGAAAAGGTCAAAAAGACCCCTTGGAAAGTTGTTGTCCGACCAAACGAGGGCCAGGACTGAAGGTCCGTCATCTGACCGACGCCCCATCGTTGGATCCGTCGACTAGGCCTGTTCGACAGGCCTTTACTAAAATGGGCATAACTTTTTACTCCGAAGTTTGATTTTAGAAATGTCAATGGCTATGGAAATCTAATTCTATTATATATCTATGGGTAGGTCATGGGACACCTAATTCATTTTGTACTAAGAATTATGACAATTTGAAGTTAACCGAACTCCATTTCCCCTTAACTATCTGCAAATTTTCCACCTACGGATCGTGCTGGTCATCCGTAGCTCTGGTCAAAGAGTTGGTGAATGGGGTTCTCAATCGACGGTCACGGAATACGGATTGTCATCTAACCTACAGACCGTCGATTCGTCCGTCGATCAAGACTTAGACAATTTTTCCTGGCTGAAATTTTTGGGAGTTTCTGTCCTTATCGCCCGGTTGTGACGATAGGAACAGTGTCTGTTCCAAATCCGCACATGTCGATGCACGTTGGGTTTCACTACCTATTGGTCTGAAAAAAATAAATTTTGGTCCCATTTTTGGATATGGGGTTACATTATCTCCACCTTGTAAACCTTCGTCTACGAATGAAAATAAACTAGCTGAAAAAGAAGGAATGAGAGCTGCAAAATTCACAATACTATACAATGAGAGAACTGAGTTCTGAACTGAAGTAAGTTGAGTAAATGCAAATATGCTGAAAATGCAAGTACAAACTGATGGGAACATGATTCTTAAAGACTAAAGTAGGCTAGTGGAATGGAAAATTAAGAGGAAACTATGACCTCAAGCTTGGAGTAGAATTGGAAGCAAGGTTAGAGGTGAGGGTTACTTGGTTTGCAGGATGCTTCTTTTCCGAAGTTATCCCCTCTTACGGACTGAATGTCCACCAAAACCCTTGACAGAAGCGACTTCTTTGTTTTCTCAAACCGTTGTGACTTGACGGTCAAGAATCTCAACTGGTACATCGTTGAACTCACTACCAAAGAGATTTCTCCCATTATGAATTGTACACCTCGATTTGAATACTCATAAGGCGAACTCCAAGCGAGCAAAACCTAGAAACATCCCTTCACTAGCTCCTTCCTTCTTCCTCAAATGGCTACACTACCCATAGATAATCTACTAAGATCATCGGCTACTATATTGCCTTATCGGATGATAATGCACACTCATATTATTAATCTTAAGGAATCAAGCCATGTCTCGAGCGACAAGATTTACAACTACTTTCTGGGTGAAACACATACAGAAGGCTCTTATGATCGGTGAACACATATAAATAGGACACCATACAAAAATAGTGCCGTACATAATCTTGAGTGAAAACACCACTGCTGAATTGCTAAGGCCAGTGTTGGATAGTGTTCCTTCTCATGAACCTTAAGTGTCTGAAGCATAAGCTAGACCCTTACCTCGCTGCATCAACACACAAACCAAAGGCCAACTCTGGATGCAATCGCCATAGATCCCATAACATAGGAAAAAACCCTAGGCAGAGTCAAGATAGAGCTTAGTCAATTAGTGTTTTCAATTCTGCAAAGCTTTTCTCACATTTACTAACCATTGAAACTGACTCTTCTGAGTCCAACCTAGTAATGGTGAGGCTATAGATGAAAATCCTTCCACAAACCTTCTGTAATAACCTACTAGACCTAAGAAAATTCTGATATCTGTAGCAGAGGTAGGCCTGGGCCACTGTTTCACTTCTTCTATCTTCTGTGGATCCACTCGGATCCCTTCGCTAGATACAATGTGTCCAAGGAAAGCAACGGATTGCAACCAGAACTCACTTTTCATGAACTTAGTGAATAACTAGATATCCTTGAGAGTCTGTAAAACTATTCTCAAATGACTTGCATATTCTTTCTCACTCTTAGAGTAAATAAGGATATCATAAATGAAAAAGATAAAGAACAAGTCCACGTACTGTTTGAACACTTTGTTCATCAAATCCATGAAAGCTGCAGGAGCATAAGTTATTCCGAATATAAACTACAAAGCTAATGACCTACGAGTTCTGAAGGCTTATTTTTTGGAATGTCACTTATCTTTGGACTCAAAGTTGATAATAACCTAGCTCTGAGGGTCTACTTTGAGAAAATGCTAGCAACCTTTGAAGTTGGTCAAACAAGATCAATCCTGGGATGGTATACTTATTCTTGATTGTGCACATGTTCAAACTGCCTATAGCTAGTTAATGCACGTTATGAGCGAAACCTCTTTCTTCTTTACGAAAAACATGGGGCACCCCATGTGAAAATGTATAGAGCTAATGAAGCCCTTATCTAGAAGGTCGTTCAAACTGCTCTTTCAATTCTTAAGCTCTGTGGGAGGCCCATTCTATAAGCGAGAAATTAAAATGGTTGGGTATATGGGAAGGATATCAATTCCAAAGTTGCTTTCCCTTCGGGAGGGACTCAGGGAAGTTTTCTGGAAACACTATAGAAATTCACAGACTATGGAAGGACTCAAGAGTTGAGGGTTTCAAGTTCTAGAACCTTACCCGAAACTAGATGATAGAGATAAAAACCTTAGATATCAAAAAATCTTTCTAGCCTTAAGGTAAGGAAATAGTCGACCATAGGACGCTAAGCTACTACCCTTCCATTCTAAGATTGGTTCGTCTAGAAACTGAAAATGAACAATTCTAGTTCTACAATCTGAGGCATAACATGAGTGTAACCAATCCATGCCTAGAATAACATCGAAGTCTACCATTTCTTACTCTACTAGATTTATTGAGGTGACTTTCTGAGAGACTATGACAGGGAAATTTCAGTATACTCGTCTAGCTATAATTGGGTCACCGACTGGAGTAGAGACTGAAAAAGGTTCTGACAGAGTTTCTGGACTGACATTGAATTGGACTGCTATTTAAGGAGTTACAAAAGAAAGAAGAGCCCCTTGATCTAATAATGCATAAATATCAATGTCAAGGACACGTAACATACCAGTGACAAAATTAGGAAAACCATCCTGATCATGACAAGCCTGAAGAGCATACAACCTATTCTGGTGATGACCGCCACCTGTACCACGTAACTTACCCTGCTGAGTTGGGCGACTTTCTGTGTTGGTGGTGAAAGTATGATAGACTGAAGATCTAACATTACACCTCCTTGACTTTATTATAAGGACAATCCCCACACTCTGACATACTGCTCGTCCCAAAAATCCCCTTTTCCTGCAAGACAATCGCACGTACGGTTCTCTTACACACTTAGGGCAAGTGAGTAAAGTCTTGGTGCCTGAAAAACACTTCCCTGAGATTGAGCCTGGTGCTTACTTTTTTTTTTTTTTTTTTTTTTTTTTTTTTTTTTTCTGGTCCTAACTTGTCTTTGGGCTTGGAACACTAGTGATGAAGGGGTTGGAGCCAAAAAACTTCTGTTGACCCTGGCAAGCGATTTCTCTGAGAATAGTCATAGTATCTAGTCTCTTAGCCTTCTTATTTTTCTTAGCTTTATCCTTAAGCTAGTATCACCTCAACCTGCTGAGCAGGTCATAAATAAGAGATGTTATATCTCCAAGTTAAACCCATAATTTCCTTCACTATTTTCACCACATTCTGACATTTTATACAAAAAAACAAACTTATTTCATATCGCGCCTTGGAGTAAGCAACCATGTGAGGAGCATACCTGGAGGTTTGTTAAACTTGAGTCCATTACTCTTGGGACTGTCATGTACCCTGCCTTAAGTCTCATAGAATTCTGGATTTTGCTTTCTCTCACTCTAATGGGAAAACAAACTGTCGAGAAAAAGTTCATAAAGCAATCCCAAGTGATAGGATCGGCATACAACCCCCATTCTCCTTCCACTTGAGTGTTACCAATATGCGCAAATCCTTCAACTAGTATGAGTGCTAAATTCAACCCGGATCATTTTCCACAGTGATTGCATTACCTCAAAGATCTTCTTGATCTCATTCATGAAATTTTGAGGATCCTCATTTGCTTCCGATCCTAAGATCTCGGGAGGATTCATCCTAAAAAAGTCACGGACCATTGCTGCCACTGATCTACCATTTTCATTCACATGAGCATGAACCCGATTGTTCTTGTTAGTCAAACTTTGAGCCAACATCTGTATGGCATTTCTAAACTTAGCATTGGAGACTTCCTGATCTAGGGTTGGAGGATCTGCATTTGCATTCCTAGAGTTCGCTTCCTAGAATTAGCTCTACGAGGAGGCATGATCTGAAACGTAGAACATCAAGTTAGAATGGAATAGATCTACCTGCAAGCACTAAGGTAACAAGAACAGTGAAGTTTTCCAAAAAAAAACACTTATAGATCCTCTCTTAGATGGTGTTGCACTTCACACCCATGAAAAGAACTCTACTTAGTGAAACTTTTCAGACATCCTAGGACACCTAAACCTAATGCTCTGATACCAAGTTTTTTATCACGCCCCGAGCTATCCCTGAGACGCAGACACGGAACTTAGAACCACAAGTGATACCAAGCTAACCCTGCTGTCATGATCATGAGCATACTAAAGATAATAAACTGATGCGGAAGATAAATCATAACTTATAATTAAAAGATGGGGAATACCCATATGCTAAAACTTATATATATGAAATTGATGAGTTTAATACAATAAAATATTAACTAAATACTAATCTAAATATAACTATGTCTAAAAATAAGCCTCTAAACTAGACTAGAAATATTGGGACAAGCCCCAGTTAAATCTAGCAAAAAATGGAACTAAATGACTAAAGATTGAAATGAAACTCATAATTGTTGTCCTCAGAGAATGAGGACTCATCACTGAATCTGCTAAACTGGAGATGGAAAATCGATCCATGCGTGATCTGGATGTTGAGAACCTGAACCTACATCACGAGCAGATGTAGCGCACATAGGATAGTGTAAAGCTGAAAAAACATAAACATGTGGACTAAATAGGCCTTAGAAAAGAAAGGTAAAGTAATTGACATGATTGAAAAAATAAATTATTAGATAACTGGATGACAATTACCCATATATTAACATGCGTAAAACATATATGAAGATATTGATAAGAGGTCAATGAGCCGAGATTCAGTTGATCTGTGGAGCTTACTTATCTAAAGATATGAAAACCTAATGAGCTAAATATGGAGTTCGATGTATACACCCCACCGAGAGGACCCAATATACCGTGCCAAAGGTATAAAGGCATGCTGGCATGATCACTAAACTGATTTCCCACAGAGGGGACTCACAACCTACTTGCTAGTAGTTCTGGGACTAATTGGGTATGCTGCACCCTAGTCCAACTCGATATCATGCTACTCCCATGGATTCTTTAAATTAGTGATTATGTTTGAGTTTTTTTAAATACTTGATAACTCAAAACTGAACATGCAAACTGAGAACGCAACAATTAATCTGGTAATTATGCATTTATGACTGAGGTATGTATATCTAAAGTGTCTGAAATATCTGACATAGCATGTGCAATTCAAGAACTAAAGAAATACAAAGCTAGGGTTCTGAAATGAATGCGATAATCTGAGTAATAACATGATTATTTTACTTGGAACATATATTTAATAAATTTATGAAGTTCTAACAAAGTTCTAGAAACCCTAGGTTTAATCATGATAAGAGAATCAAGAATCTGACTGAAAACTAGGGACCCATTGGGTGAAAGGAACCCACTAGTAAAATCCCACATACCTCGTGATGAAATCTACGGAAAAATACTTAGGTTTTGGGGCTGGAACTTGTGGCATTCTTCAACTAGGGTTATTGAGCTTTTTCTCCTCTCTTACTTCTAATTTGTAAGTTTGATTTAATCTATTTACTTCTTAGATATGTTTAGTTATGTTTATAGGCTTAAAAGGACTAAAATATGATGATTTAGGTCAAATGATTGTAACTTAGGGCTTTTAAACGAGTGGGAAAGGTCAAAAAACCCTGGGAGGGAAAAGTTGTTGGGGAACCGCAAAACAACGGCCAGGACTGACGGTCCGTCGTCTAAATGACGCATTGTCGTTGGGTCCGTCGACTGGGCCTGTTCGACAGACCTTTACGAAAATAGACATAACTTTTTACTCGGAGGTCTAATTTTAGCAAGGTCGGTGGCTATGGAAAGCTAATTCTATTATCTATCTGTGGAAAGGTAATGAGACACCTAATTCATATTTTTCTAAGAGTTATGACAATTTGAACTTTACCCAACTGCATTTCCCCTTAACTGTCTGAAAAATTTCCACCTACAAACCGTGGTTGACCCAACTGCATTTACCCTTAACTGTATGAAAATTTTCTACCTACAGACCGTGATGGTCAACATAGCTCTTGTCAGAGAGTGGGTGAATGGGGGTCTCGATCGACGTCATGGGTCACCGAACGTTATCTGACCTACGGACCATCGGTCCTTCCGTCGACCAAGACTTAGCCAATTTTTCCCGGTTGAAAATTTTGGGAGTTTTTGATCCAATCGACGATTGTGCAGGATGGACCGTCGTCTGTCCTACGGACCGTCAATGCCACCGTTAGTTGCACTTGCAGATGTTTTTTTGAAAAAAACTTATTTTTTGTCTATTTTGGCTACGGGGTGTTACAATATGAGGCCTTTTGAATTATTAAGGTAAAATTTTCCTTATTGAGGCCTTATGAATATGTCTTTATTTTGGTAAATTCTGCATGATGTGAGGCCTTATGAATATGACTTTATTTTTGTAAATTTTGCATGATGTGAGGCCTTATGAATATGACTTTATTTTGGTAAATTTTGTCTTATTTGAGGCCTTATGATTGAATGGTGATATTGTGTTTTAAAATGGTCATTGTTTTGTCTATCGAATTGTATTGGCTATTTAGGTGTCCTTACATATGTATGTTCTGTTGGGTTATCTATGTTGAAGTATGAATGGATGACTAGGTTGTTGGTTGTTGATGAAGTGTTGCATACTAATACAAGCTTCAATTGAAATCATAGATACAAAATGACATACATAAATTGATAGTTTGAATTAAACATACCAACAATACAAATCAAAGATATATCCAAATATGCAGCACTTGAACTACTGGTTGCTGATGAACATAACAATAACACAAATCAAAATACCCAAAAGTATCTTCCTATTGAACCTACACCATTTTAACCATATATTGAGTTTCCTCTCCAATTAACCCACATAAAGTCCTCAAAGTTGTCAATATGAATTGTCTAATACATTAATTCATTGTTCCCAACTACTCATTGAATTGTTCACCCATCTTGGAGAATAAAACATGACTCTGGATCGCAAAAATTTGCAATTTTTCGGAATGAAAATGAGACCAAAAATAGTACATAGCTCGCTCAAAATATAAAGTGCTTGTAGAAGAAGACAAAAATAAACACATGCCCCATAGATAGGCAAGACCAATGATCATCTTCTCGGATTTAATTCGGACCAAGACAGTTTGCAAATTCAGTTAAAAAAATTATTTGCATCTCACTACAGCTTTGAGAATTCTGTCTGGTTCATCCATACAAAGCTTATTCATGTTTTTAGTGACATTTGAATAAATTTCGAGAGAAAATTCAAAAAGGCAAATTAGAGGCCTAAATAAGAAATTAGAGAAGATTACAAACCCTAAATTCAAGGTTTAAAGTATAAAAAAGAACACTAATAACTAACTCTACTTAATTTTGAGAGGAAATTGTGAATTTTTTAATAAAAGGAACAAGGCTTAATGGTGGGGAAGAAGAAACAATTATTTATTTAAAGGTGGAGAAGATGATCATTGGAGAAGGAAATTTTTTTTGTCTAAATTAACCTTCTAACACGCCTAGTGGAGGTGAGAACACCTCCCATGACAAGTGAACACTTAGGTGTGTAGAAAATAGAGAAATATAAAGTTTAGGTGGGTAATAGGACACTTATGAAGGAGTGTGTAGTTGGGATTTTCGTATAGGTTGGGGGATGTTTTTTTTTTTTTTTTTGGGGGGGGGGGGGGGGGTCAGACCATTTTCTTGAAAACTAATATAAAGAAAAATATTAAAGAGATTAAATCTCCCCATAAATAGAACTCGTAAATTTCTACATTGTGGATACTATTGTGCTCAATATGAGAAGATTGGTCTTCAATTTATAGATCTCCTAAATATGCAAGAAAAAAATATTTTTCTTTCATTAAAAAGTAAAATATTAATGGTAATATTCTGTTTTTTCTTTTAGGAAAAAAAGTTCAAATAAGGTAAGAAAATCATGGCAAAATCTTAACAAATCTCCCATTTGACAACATTTTCTTGATAAAACTTGACTCGCCTTCTTCAGTTGCATGATAATATTTTGTCTTCACATAGTTTTCATCAGTGAAGATGGTCATGGTTAATAATAAATTTTAAAGTATATGAATTAAAAATGGCTTTAAAATATTTTATTTTTATTTTAAAAAATACAGCAACAAGAATGTTGAAAATATGACTTTAATCTCTTCGCCATATGTAGCTGGACAAAAATCTCTTTTATCATCAAATTAGTTAAAATTGATTTGAAAGCATTTTGAACCTTTCTTTCAACCTTGTTCCATTGGATCATTGAACCATGTGATCTGATACCACTTGTTGGTGTTATGAAGATGAATAGGGCTTCCTGCGGAAGCTTATAAGCAAATCATACGATAATAATGTAGATGACAATAACTTATACCCAATACATCAAAACTAATATGATTATATGAAAACTAATATAAAGAAATGATGATTTAAAAGTTAAAAGATTTTAAATCTCCATGTAAACAGAATCTAAATGTTACATTGTGGATACATTGTGTTCAGATATAAAGAAGGGTCTTAAATTAGAAGATCTCCTACTTTTTCTAGGAAATACTAAACTAAAATATGAAAGACGAATTATATTTGTTCATGAAAATAGTTAAAACAAATTTATGGTAACGTTTTGTCATAACTTTTAGGGGGGGAAATAAAGTTCAACTAAGGTAAGAAAACCAGGGCAAAACCCTAAGAAGGAGGGAGGATCGCTTGCTTGCTTTCACGGGCATACTGACAGATCATGTGTGGTTCCATGGTTTGTGTAGGGATATGTGGTCCTCCATGCTTGACTGGGTGTGAATCATGACGAGGGTTATGGGTCGTTGTCTTGTTCACGGCCCGTGAACCCCTTCATGGTTTCTCCCTTTTCACTCTTAGTTAGCAACTAAGGTTTTACAGGCACTACAACAAAATATCCCTTTAGCAGCAATAATTTATGGATTTAGAGATAATAACATTTGTCGTGATACTCTATACCGGCCAAAGAACTTTAGCCAGCAATGTTGAAGTCGGCAAAGGCTTTTAAAACCATTGTGGTAATGCTGGTAAAGGGTAGCAAGAATTGATGCTACAAACCATTAGCTTTTACGGCAATTGATTGCGGAAATTATGTTGTTTGCTAAAGGTAAATCATATTTTCCTACTATTTTCTTTTATCGACCATTGATTTAGTCGATAAATCTAAATAAAATAGCCACTAAAAAGTAGTACTTTTAATGGTCGTTATTTGCAGCAAGTGTGTTGGCTGCTAAAGGTAATTCATAGCTTGTGATTATGAAGTATTCGCATCTATTATTTTAATCGATAAATATAAATAAATAGACACTAAAAGGTAGTAATTTTAATATAAATTGTTTACGGTAATAATGTTGGCTACTAACGCTAATTCATATCGTCTATCCATGGTCCTTTAGTTTCCATTGTTTAGTCAATAAATAGAATTAAATAGTTTCTAAAAGGTAGTAGTTTTAAGGGAAATTCTATTTTCTCATTGAATTGCCTCTAAATATCATAACATTTAATCTTAATTGTTTAGCCGCCATTAATAATATCTACTACATTTATCGATATAATGTATACATAAAAATCCAACAAACACATGTGCAAAAGAGAGCCTCATAGTAACAATGATTTTCGCTAAAAGTGAAAACATATATACGCTAAAAGTGAAAACATATATATTACTCCGTCCATTTCAAAAAGAATAACTTCCTTTCCTTTTTAGTCTATTTCAAAAGAACGGCCTCTTTCTTTTTTTGGTAACATTTCAAAATCAGTTTTCCACGTGGCATGTTTAAGGCCACAAGATCAAAGGAAAATTTTGTACATTTAACCTAAGTTTAATTTAGGACCACAAGATACAAAAGTCTTCTTTATACTCTTAAACTTCGTGTCAAGTCAAACCAGGTCATTCTTTTTGAAACGGAGGGAGTACTATTAATAAGTAAAATAGAATATATCTCCTTAAATGTAGACAAACAAAAGGGAATACTCATCGTCACATTTTTTAAAAATAAACTTATATTGTTCAAACTGTTGAATATTGTCATCAAATGAGTTGTGTTACTCTTCCTCGAATAATTGCTTTAAAATCACCCACATATGAAATTTTTGAACTACAGATTGTATTAACCTTAAATAAAAATTAAATGTTTCAATAGATGAAATTCAAAGTATAAAAATGTTGCAAGTAGTGTGACTAATCTGAAAATTACAAGTAAGAAGCATTTAGGTAATTCAATATTATGTGGATAAGAAATATGCAAGTTGATCATTTTTTATTAGTAGTAGTACATAGCAAGTCTACTGCAATAATAATTCTTGCACTCTCTTTGGCATGTTGTTTGGTGATTAATATAAGGATAAATTATAAGGATATTATTCTACATCATATTTTAGTCATATAATTTCACTATTTGTACAACATCTATATATAATGGTGAAGAAACTCTAGCAACCTAGACCTTCTTCTATATCGTGTACCAAAAATAATGACATAACTGCAAATTTAATTTTGATCCTAATTGGTGTTTGTTGATCTATAGATAATGAGAGAAGTGAAATTTTAGCATCCTATGACGCCATATATGAAAGTAAACATGCAGAAATCTCAATCATTAATCTATCCAACACAACTAATTTAACTGATAACTTCACCAGTTGAGAGACAAAAGACATGGACAATAATAAATTTATGGTAGAACATAGAGGAATTCTATGAGATTAAACTAACACAAATAAAGTCTATAACAATGAATCAACAAAGAAAGAAAACACAACCAAGAGTATGTTTGAATAGTGAAGAAACATAAATGTACAACCTACTGGTCTTTAATGTTCGTGTTGCGAAAACAAGTCTAGAAGGGCATAACAGACCTATAAGGAAACTTGATATGAACTAGAAAAGTGAATAAAAATAGAGCTCCATTAGTGGCATGGGACTTGGTGTGTTGGACCAAATAAGAAGGAGAATGGGAATCACTGAATGTGTGATATAGAATGAGGTTGCAGCAGCAAAACACGTGTGGAACATTGCTCAAAAAGCATATAATCGATCGGTGAAATTGGTGGATCATGTCTACATAAATGTCATGAACGGGTTGTAATACTTGTCTTCGGAAATCCTTTCTAAAGATACAGCTTCTTGTTTTCAACTGTTTGATAGGTTTCAAAAATTGTACCACATAACAGAAGCAAAGATTTCACAGGTTCGGCCTTATTATCAACATGAGTCTCTAATTATTCGAGCATCAGTATAGTGGTATGCATGGCATTATGGTATTTCAAATATTAAGAGTCAGAATAAGGGAAGAAGTGATAAACCTATGAGACATATGTTTAGTTTCTGTCACATTGTTACTCCCTACAATCATCAAAGGAAGAACTAGAGCGAGATTTACAACTTCTTACACCTAGGTAGGTCATCTCCACAACATTTAGTTGTAATGCTTTGGAGCTGGACAATGTGAAGAGTATTTTTTATCAATATCAAAATTTTAATAGCCCTTTCTTGCAACTTTTGGGTTTCAATATGGACTTGGAATCTGAACTTGGTGTAGAAACATCTCCAGATATAGTTGACATTTTGATTTCACCTTTGCCAAGAGCAATGCTCAAGATTATGCAGAAAACTCTCAGTCGACGACATCATTTAGCATTTTTAGGCAGTCAAATTTGTCTCATCCAAGCAAAAAAGACACCTCAAGGCTTGGGCTCAATGGTTCTTATTTCAAACATGAAGAAAAAGGAGTCTATACTTCCAAATGAAAATAATGTAATCAGATGTTCCAAAAAGTTGGAGGTTATTTCACTTAAGAAGGAAGAAGTTGTAGTGGAAGCTAGTAAATAATGTAATCAGATGTTCCAAAAAGTTAGAGGTTATTTCACTTAAAAAGGAAGAAGTTGTAGTGGAAGCTAGTAAGACATTGGCAGTAAGTGAAAGTGTAGACATGAGGGAGTAAAGAGAGCTTGATGCACACAAAAACAGAGAATTATACGTTCTGCTTTTTAGTAGGGTATCATTTCGTTATTAGTTTCTTCATTTCATTCTCCACCCGCAGCACCGCTTTCATATATTGATACCAAGTACAACATTGTCTACAAAAAAAAATACAGATAACTATAACTCCATACACCTGCTTTTATATATACATGATCCACCCATTTGTGCCCTTTATGTTGGTATTGAAAAATGATCTGTCATATAAGAAATAAATTTGCACCAGGATACAACCAAAATTGATGGCTTCATGGAAGATTACTTACGAAAGAGAGGCTCTACCGGATGGGGATCTATCATGATTATAACTGCCAACTATGTAGGGATGTACCAGAAAAAGTGTATCACATTTATTTTGACTAACCCTTCTAAAAACAACAGTAGAAGAAAAATCTCAATTTTATGAAGGTGGCGATGGAAAAAATTCTAAAAATGGGTCTCTGCAGGTTGTACCAACTAAAGAATTTATGACTCATGCAACGAGAAGTTTTCCTCTACTTGAAAGAAGTCCTTCACGGATATGGGAGCTTACTCCGCTGTTGCTGGTTTAGTAAGCTAAGCATTTCCATCCTTTATGATTATGAAAAAGGAATGGATAGAGAGGAAGGCTCCAGGGTTTCTTTTTCTTGGTGTCAACATAGGAATGGGAGCTGTTTGAATGGATGCCCTTTTCCCTTGTTTGTTGAATCAGCCAAGTCAGTAGCCTTTCTTTTATGCGGGATTGCCTGTTGATGCAAGGAATAAGGGCTACTAGTCTTTTCGGAAACTGCTGCTAAGATCCAAAGTTACATAGATTTCTCTCTTTTAGTGTGGGGGCATTAGTAAAAGGCCTAAGAAATCTTAGCTCCGAACGAAATTTGTCAAATTTGTATTCAATGCAATTGATCCTAATGAGATAAAATTGGTAAAGTCAGTTGAAATAAAAGAAATCAGTAAAAAAGTACCATGTTGGTCCCATAAATTAATCACCGAATTGGACCAACAAATGGCTGAATTTGAAGATCGTGCATTAATGGTTGCAAACATTTCGAAGCATATAAAGGGCAAGCTGAAATAACATAAAGAACTTTCCTCGTTAGAAACCAAAAGCAATAAACTGTATATGCTCTTTAAGTCATTTTACTACATGGGGTTTCCTTATGCAGGTTAAAACTAATAAGCCACAACTTATTACTCTATCCGAGAGTTTGGAAGATTATCCATATTCTATGATCTATCATGGTTTGTACTCTATATCATATTCTCACCATCACCTAAATTTTCACTCTTCACTATTTTCTAAAGTTCATTCGATTTAGAGGTTTTTTTGAACTACACTTATCTATAAACAAAAGTTAGAAAGCTAAACTGTGAAGAAATACTTAAATTCAGTAGAAATATGATGCATTTTCTTGAATCTTTTACCTTCAGCAATATTATTTGAGTATAATTTTGATAAAAAGCTACTACTTTCTTAGTATTACTGCAAAGACATTTTTAGTGCATGAACTAATGGTGAATATGATTCACTAATTATATTTCTTAAAATAAGTTAATAAAGATGAATAATAAGCACGTGATGGAACCTGATTATTGGATAAAAATGTTCAGAAGCAGCTTAGGTCATTAGAATTCTATTGTAAGAGGATTAAAAATAACTTGCATGTTTGCAAACATTTTGACGAGACGAGCAATTCTAATTCTTATTTGATGTCAATACTTATGTCTCTTTACTCATACCAATGCCAAAGGCGAGGTCATACTATAACAACCTCCTTATACAGTTATTCATACTTTTGCTTCTCCTTTCGAACAAAGGTGAGTAGGCACAAGTTTATTAAAAAAATTACAGAAGCATGACAATATGGGAACCTAAGCAATCCAACAACCAAGGAAAAGAAGAAAACCAACAGGTTAAATACACTCGTTCTAACGAGAACTAACTTATACAAGAGCATAAAGTTTATAAATCTGCCCAACAGAACTAACTTATTCAAGAGCATGAAGTTGATAAATCTGCCCAACAGAACTATTCAACTCATTATCAATAGTTGTGAATATCAATACTTCTAACAATTTGAAAAGTGTGGGTGTATCTAACCCTAGTTTCTTTGTAGTTCTTGTAATCAAAACAGAACAACTGAATGATCATAAGTTACAGATGAACGAAAAAATCACCCGCCTTAATTATTAACATTCACACACCTTTATATAACAACCATACACCTTAATGTAGATTAACAGATGAATCAATTCTATCAATGACAATCAAAATAGTAGCAACAAGAGATCCATACACAAAAACATTACTCTTACGAATTTTTAAATCACATAAACATCACAGGTAATACCTAAATCTAAATTAGTTCGTCAAGTTTATTTTTCATTTTCTTGTTAATTAATGTGTGAAAACTGATTAATAAACATAATATAAAAAAATAATAGGATTAAATTACAAAGGAAAATGTACAGAGCAACAAGACTAATAGAACATGGTACAAACAGAAGAGTGGATATAAGTGACCCACAGACCTGTAAACTTTGTTTTTCCTAGACATATTTGCTGCTGGAAGTCGCTGCTCGACATCGGTGATGTTGGACGTTGCTGTTGTTGAAAGTCACTTCTATGAATGAATATATGGTATAAGACGTGTAACTCTACGTTATTTAGGATGGAGAATCCTTATGTGTATGGGAGATAGTTTTAGGAAAACTTTTCTTATTAGCATCGTATAAAGGGCTATGTTCTTATTAATATTTTCTTTGTTTTCTAGCTTTCAATTTTTTAATTCAGAATTTTGAGAACGTGGGAAAATAAATTATTTAGAGAAAGTTGGAGATTTTAATTTTAGAGAAAAAGATTTTTTTGCGGCTATTGTTTGGAATTTCTACTAAAAGTCTACTTTTTCCTGACCATTATACATTAGCAACTAATATATTTCCTCACATGAATACATTAGCGGCCATTTTATTATTGCCGCAAAATAAGTGTCTCTAAAGTTTATTTTTTAGTAGTGAGGCAAGAAGGGAATAATAGACTGCGTACAGGAAGGGGGAGTTGAAGTAATAACACGAGGAATATTTGGTGAAGCTTAATTTGGAAGATGATGGTGACGGTTATGAAGAGTTACACCGTATGAGAAGGGAAAGGGTTTAATGTGGCGTTTCTTTAGAGGAGTGGAAAACTAGTTTGAAAATAAATAAAATAAAAGGAAATCTTGATTTTTGATGACGCCACGTAAGCAGACCTAGATTTATCTTTTATTTATATAAAAAACCACACTAACTTATACCTTCTTTTCAAGTACATATTTACAGTTTAAAAAGGGTCCTACTACCTCATGAAACTATTTTCAATCGTAATATACATAAAAACACACTAACTTATACCTTTTTTTCAAGTACACATTTACAGTTTAAAAAGGGTCCTACTACCTCATGAAACTATTTTCAATCGTAATATACATACCATTTTTACACCAGCTTTATTCGCAAAGGGCGTGCACGTACCTCACACTCAAATAAAATAACATAATAATTTAATTTTTTCTACCCATTATAAAAGGTCAGGTAAAATTCTAACCCGCTTTTATAACTCATATCTCATATCTCAAATCCTCCTTGGCTTTTTTCGATTTGCTTCAATTCAAAGACTTTTTTCTGCATTACCTTGTTAATATATATCGATTATTTTGTGTATTATCTTTTAGTTTTCTTGTTGCTTATTTGGTGTTTGATTTCAAATTTTCTCTCAAAAAATATAGTTTAATCCTTTTTAGCTTTGTAGGCATTCCTAAATTGAGACTAGCTTTGAGTTCTACAAGTAAATTTTACATTTTTTTAAATTCATACGAGCAGATTCTTTGATACTTCTGATCTTGGGAAACAAGTTGAATGGAAATGGGTTCAAATTTCTTTACAACATGTATAGTAGGTGTTGTATTGGCATTGTTGTGTGCATCTAAATGCAGAAATATTAAACAAAAGAAATGAAAAAAAATATGCAGTTTTATCTAAAATTTAGCAAAACATTCAACGAATATTTATTATTGGAGTGATTAAAATAGGATAAAATATGGATCAAACAACATAAATTAAAAAAAGGATTTTAAAGAAGTCGTCCTATTTCCTCGAAAGAAAGAAAAATTGTATAGTTTTTAGGGAGTGTTCGGATTGACTTTTTAAATGTTGCGTATATGCTACAAACAAAAAGTTATAGGTTGAGAATATTCAATTTTTAACTTTTAACTTAATTTATACTTTTTTAGCTTAAGAAAAACACTTTTTGTCTTTCTCACCAAACACCTCTGAAATTAAAAAAAATAATTACAAAAGCTATTTAAAATAAACCAATTCAAACAAGTAATTAATCATATAAATATATAAAGTAAAACCTCTACCCGGTGATGTGGCAGCCCCAAAAGCCTGCATTCACTTTAACTTTAGAAAAAACCCAATACCCCTTCTCCTTACATTCAAACTTTAAAAAATGCCCCAAATACCCCTTCCCCTTACATTTAAACTGTAAAAAATACCCCAAACACCCCTTCCCCTTACATTCAAACGCCTCCCTTACCATCCAACACAACACTCCGCTCCCACTGCCTCCCTATTACTAATAACCCCTGAAACAATGAATCCTCCTTCAAATGCATTCATCAAAGTTGTACTGCACTGGAAGACCCCCAACATGAGTTAGGGTGTATAGATCTAACATGTTTGTCATAAGAGTTTAAGGTCCTAAAGATTTTTATAATATGGTATTGATGCAGTATGTAAAGTTTCAGGTGATTTGGAAGTCAAACGTCAAGGGACGACCAAGACGTTCGACGACTAGTCGCCAAAGGGTCCATAGATGCTTTTATGTATTTTTAATGTGTCATGAGATTATGAAGTATTAAAATGCGTTCCAATGATGTTTATATAAAGTGTATAGATTTTCATGAATTTTAGAGGTCAAACGTTTAAGATGTTCGAAAGTTAGCCCTTGAGACGTTCATGTGTGTCTTAATGGGGCCTAGAATGTTTGAACGTGTTTTGTGTAATCTTTTTAGGTGAAACTGATGTGGGAGTTCCTTGGATTGTTAATTTTCATATTTACATTTGAAAAATCCGGGTACGACTTCCCAAAGGCCCTGCAAAAAGGCCCACAAGAAGGACCCAAAGGCTGTCGAGACAATTCCTTGGCAGTGTTAACTGACGAGCTCAAAGGACATCTCGTTGGTGGACTGACGCACCATCGATGGGGAGGCTTAGATGAGAACTTATCCTGGATAAGTATTGGCCACATGAAAGCCTCAGACCCAAATGACGGAGGGCACAGAATGGCCCATCGATGGACCAATGCCCCGTCATTGGGTACGTCAATGCAAGTCTTGTGTCACTGCCTGTGCACTGTTTCATTAAAGGGGTGAATGGTAAATTCACCCCACGTCCTAACCTGACCCTAATAGGTTTATTTGGTGATATTTGGGTGTATATAAGTGAACAAAAATGTGATCAACCCATTCCCAATCCCTTCTACACAAATTAGACTTTCCCTCCAAAAATTTCTCCCTAGAAACCTCCATTGAAGGTGAATCTCAAAAACAGCTTGAAGCTTGGACTCTTATAGGTTATTCATCAAGTTCTAAAGGTTTTCATCTAGATAAATCTATGGTGATCTCTAAGTAACATTTCACTTGGAAAGTTAATTTCAAAGTTTTCAAACAGAAAATATGATCAAATCTCTTCTTCTTCAATCTAGCCATGGGTTCTTTCTAAAAACGTTTTTAATGGCTTATTCATGATGAATTGATTATAATGTGATTTTTTTACCGTTAAAAACAATCCAATTGCATTGTGAACCCATGTCCCTTCCCAAACTCAATTTAGCCCTTGCATGGGCATTGTGATCATGGATTGTTATTGATTAAAATGAGTTCCTTCTATTATTTAAGTATATTGATGGTGAATTGTTTATGGATGAACCAATTGGATCAATGTGTGAAAGAAGGCTTCGTTTGAATTCATCTAGGTTCTTTTAGTCTATCAATTAGTAACTTGTGATCTTTACGTTAGGCTGATTGTCATGTGACTCGATTATGGTGAATTTTCTTAGCTACTGCCTATATGTGTAATGTAATGATAATTAAGTATAATTGATCCAATATAAATAGTTAACAATTGAATTGGTAAAGATTGATTTAAGTCCTTCTAACCTACAAACATTGATAGAGTAATGTATATGTTGTGATCTATATTCTAGGGTGAATGAAGCATGATTTAACTATGATGTTCTATCTCTTTATCTACTGACCTGAATGTATATTATTGATAAAATATTATTGATGAACAAGACTAGGAAAATTGGTTGATGATCTACAACTCTCTACTTTCTAATATATATGTGATGTATTGTATTAGATTGTAATATGATTTTGTAATGAATTGTACATAATCTATTTCATGATTATGGTATCTTAGATAATTTCCTATACTTGAATTATTCATGAAAGAGTAGTAAAGGTCAATGATGACCAAATGCTAAAGGATTGGTAAGAGTTGCTCTACTTTTATACTTCTCTACTTCTTTATAGTATTATTGATGAAGCCTTGTATGGCATTGTGTGGTATGGTCCAATTATGGTGACAGTGTTTACCTTATTGTCATTATATGTGTGGTGACTATGGCCTTGAAGGCAAATTGATGAATATATGAGTGTGTTGTTAAGATGATTCCATTATGTGAAGCTTATGCCTACTTTCCTATTCTAGTTGTGATCTAGGTTGTATGGCTATTGTATAAGCATGTATATGTCTATGTTAAGATCATGTGTAGGTGTTGACATTAATGAAGTGTTAAGGATTGATGACCTTTACCCATTTACTCCTATGTGAAGGTGTGAATAGCTAATGTTAGTAGTTTTAAAGTGTAATATGAAGTTAGCTTGTCTCCTATGCTATTGTGGGTTATATGGTCTATGCTTGAAAGTGTAAGGTGGTCTTAAGAGGGTGGTTGCCTCAATGTGTTGTTGATATCCATTATGTGATCATGTTGACCAATGTACACACACACTCACACATTATGCATTCTTACAATGTAGTAAAGATTCATAGTGTCTAATGAAATATTGATCTCATATTCACTAAATATCTACTACTACGCATGTTAAGCTTATGTCTATGAAAGTATGATATGTGTTTCCTTAAATAGGATGATTTGATAGGTTACTAGTATAGGCAAGGGTATGAGACCTTGTCTATGCATTGCACATGTGTACCTTGATAGGATAGTTCCTAGGTTTGGTTTCTGTGAATATGAAAATGATTATAAGGACATGCCATGAATATGTCTTATATGCTATGATGTTAAGTATATGATATGATGCAATATGAATGTTCATAGCGTCTTAAAGTGTTGATATGAAAGCATTACCCATATAGTTACACCTATAAACTTATGCATTGATATATGAACATGTGTGACATTTATGTGTTATGTGAAAGGTGTGCTCTCATACAAGTACACACACGCATATGTCGCATATGTATGGAGATCTAGTCAATAGAGCGTCCTTGAAAGGTGTGCTCATGTGTACCCTAAAACTAGATAGGTGCTTGAGTATGCTATAAGAATATAAGGAATAAATATGATAAGCCTATGTTTAATGAAGTAAAGTAATAAAGGCTATTAATAAGAAGGGAACTTAGCTTAGCACTAAGTGAACTTGACAATGAGAGGTGTTGGATTCCCATGAGGAAGATTCACCATCGGTTTCTCATAGAGTGTTGGCTTCCTTGGAGAAAGATTCACCATTAGGTCCCCATAAGGTTTGACTTCCCTTTGAGAAATATTCACCTATATTCCACATGAGGTGGTGGATTCCCTTGAGGAAGGTTCACCCATGCTTTCTCATGAGAGGAGGCCCCAAATTTCAAAATGGCATGTAAAAGGATCATACCTATCAATTAGTTCTATAAACTATACTTGCCACATAGGATCTAGCAAGTGAATTCACTTAGGATGCTAGGATATATTTTAAGGTTCTACTTTTGCTAAGTGGAACACCTTTTATTGGTGTAAGGCTATACAACACAAAATTTCATGTTTAGCACCCATGGTCTTAGTGTCGGTTAAGGCTATAGTTTTCCTAAAGTAAAATGGAAAATGAAAGTAAATGACTAGGACCCTAACTAGGATGATCTAAGGGAGGCTACTTAGGATAGGTGGAAGTAATGAACCCATCTAGACATTGCACAAGTAGCTCCTTAGGAAGTCCTAGGAAGGTGTTCTAATGTGTAGAATTATGCTTATGTCCTTATATATGACATTGTAGTATTTGTTTACTTGTTATGAAGATATGCATGGTATAAGTCTATATGATGTGAACTTGTCCCTATATAAATTATGTTAGTCTTAATGACTATATGATGAAGGTCTTGCTTGACATGAATGAAGTTGTCTTATCTTACTATGTTGAAGTATGAATTGGATGTTAAGGCTTGTGGTCTCATGATAGATTTACTAAGTATGTGTGAGGTTATGGGGCTTCACATGTACATTGCAGTAGTAGACTTAGATTGAGATTGTGAGTAAGTTCTTTGAATGTGTCTTGTAATAGACTAGACTTCCATGATGATATATGATTACTTGTAAGGAATGTATGTATGATTTATCTTATGGCCTTAAGGTGATGCATTGCACCAAGTATCACCAGAGGGTTACTTGGGTAGGTTAATGAGTAAAAAAAAGGAAGATCACTATAAAACAACATAGCTCATTGTAAATTGACTTTAAATGTGTCTTAAATTCTATATGTGATTTTATATGATGTTTGCCCTTTGAATATGTCTATAGGAAGTATGTGCATGATATAAATGCTATTGTATAGAGGTTTTATGAAGATTTACTCAAAAAGGCATGAAGTATGTTTTCAATAAAATGTACCTTTTAAATGCATGTTTTTGCATGGTTGTCATACTTAGTGCATTCTTGTATTAACTTCATTATTCTATACTTATTACACAAAGTGTAGGTTATGGATGCTTCAAGGATGTCTATATGATTTAGGAGCTTTATATGTGATTCTCAAGCTCAAGGAAAGGGATCCTTAAATTCAAGGATTCCTAAGTCATGTCTTTACTGTAAAGTTATGTACAAGTTTACTTATGTATTATGTTATAAAGGTCGTTTCCCTAATATACTCTTATGATGTTGAGTCTAGGATGGAAAAAAAAGACTAGATTCTTTATCTATGTATGATGATATTTTATATATATGAAGTGATGTTTATAGCATATGATGTGCTATGAAAAGTTTTAAATTTTCCACTAAATCTATTATGACAATGCAATGAATGATAACTATGGGCTTGTATAAAACCTCCGAGGGGTCAAGTACGTCATGTTACTTCAAGGGGTGCTCCCCGGATGTTAAATGCACCTCCACAATCCAAGAACAATCTACAATAACTTCAAGTATGCTTTTCTTGCCCTGCAATCTTCGTACTAATTGTTTTACCGGTCGTTGCTCCTTCAATTGTTATAACTTCCTCCTTCAAATTCATTCAACACAACCTTTGTACACCCCCACAATCCAACACGACATTAATTATTTCTCCTTCATTCATTGTTTCGACCCCCCTACACCTTGCATCTTCGGTCTGCCTTTAAAATGGTGTTAGTGCTACCTCTCCATAACTATAGTACATTTTGCACAAACCTTTCACCAGGCCCAAATCCTACATACGTTAACACTTACAACATTATTGTTGTCCAACTGTATCTGCATACTTCAGTTATGCTGAAAACAGCCTTAGGTATTACATACTATTTGTTTATAATCTCTACTCCTTCTTGCACGAGGGATGTTTTTGTTATTACTTATTTTTAAGAAACCAAATTTACTTGCTGCAATTCCATACATATTCTACGGCTAATTTATATACTTTCATGAAGATTGTACTGTTATTATCTTTTCATAACCATTTGATGTTTTTTCAATGTAACCTTTCACCGGTCCTAATTCCAACAATATGCTTACAGTTACAAAATTATTGTTCCGCAACTGTATACGCATACTATGCTCTTCACTTTCTAACCATCCCTGTTTCCCATATGCCACTAAACAAGACCTTTGCATTAGCTTTTTACCCACAAGATTTGATAGTGGCAAGAATGATATATCCCATTTTCATTTGAGTATATCTTCTATACATTTGATATCTCATTTTTAAGTATAAGCATTATCAATTAATAAACATTCAGATCTCATTTTTTAGTATAAGTATTATCAGTTAATATACATATGCCATAGGTATTAAGTTTTGTTGTTACTCGATAGTCTCTATTTTCATCTAATAGTCGCTATCCTTTTTCAAAAAAATCTACCCTTACCCGTCCCTCTAATGCAATATTTACATCCAACTTAGTTACCCCATGGATAATGGTGCCTCTACTCCCGGTTCATATTTTTATCCCCTTTCTTTTAACACTCCTCTTAACATGTGTTACTCTTCTTTATCGTCTTTCAGGAGTCCTACTATGGACACAGACAAACTGCCTCCTGCTTTGGATGCTAAAAAACTCAAACAAATCCTTTTTCAATCGAGGTAATCAACTCTTTACCTACATTGACCAGGAAACCAATTTTTGTTCCTGCACTTCCATACGCATACTCTATTTATTCGGAACACTTCCTTAGGTATTACATACTCTTTGTTTATAATCTCTACTCCTGCTTGCATGAGGGTTGTTTTCTTATTAATATTTTTAAAATAACCAAATTTACTTGATGAAGTTCCATACATATTCTATGGCGAACTTATACACTTTTCATGAAGATTGTTATTATCTTTGCATGGTCGTTTGATGTTTTTTATCTGTATTTATATTACTTATTGCACTTGTGTTTCACGACCATGAATATGTTTGTCACTTTCTAACCCATTCTTGTCTCCCATATGTCACTAAACAAGACCTTTGCCTTAAGTTACTACCCACAAGATTTGATAGTGGTGAGAATGTTACTATCCATTCTGATTTGAGTATATCTTCTATATATTTCATATTTAATTTTTAAGTATAAGCATCATACTATCGGTTAATATAAAGATGTCATAGGCATTAAGTTTTCTTGTTACTCGATAGTCTCTATTTGCATCTAGTAGTCTCTATCCTTTATCAAAAACAGCTTGTCCTTCTAATGCAACATTTACGAGAAAGAAACTCAAACAAATCCCTTCACAATCGAGGTAACAAATTCTCTCCCTACATTGACCAGGAAACAAATTTTTCCTGTTGCACCTCCATACATATTCCAAGGCTAACCTCAACACTTTTCAAAAAGATTGTACTTTTATTACACATGCATAAATGTTTGATGTTTTTTCCTTCGTAATTATATTAACTTCATCAAATCCACAAAGAAACTAGGTCATCAAGTGTTAACATAAATATACATATTTACGTCTTTCCCAATTTATTGCTTGTCTCACCCTCAAACCCTTCACCTTAATTTGAAGTATCCAATTAATTGATTCTTTAATTGCTAAATCTTTAAATACGCATAAATATATTGAATAAAAAAATAACCGCATTGGACCGTTCAAAGCTCAACCCTCTTACTGAATTATCAGGTTATTCCCACATTATAACTTCTATTTCATTATTGTTGGTCACGTTTAACATTTGTTGTTACTCTTTATTAAGAAGATGAACTACCTCTGAATCACGTTCAAAGGGCATATAATCAGCTCTCGAAACTGCGAATAAACTACCTGCGGCAACAAGACGCCCACCTGATGGCCTACATTCACAGCAGAAGCGTAGAAGTGCTAGCAGTCAATTATCAAAAGGAGTCACTGCCTTATGTGTTGCTAGATTAATAACTCATGTTTACCTATTAACTTTGCACCCCCTCGGCGATTACTATTCTAATTGTTGCTCCAATGTCTTTTAATTCAGAATAACTGCCTCCTATTCAATTTGTATTATGTTACAACACACATTATAATTGTATCTATCCTTCAATAGCTATTCTGTCCATTTAGTAACCTGAATTTAACTGAAATCGGTAACCAATTTCCATTACCCATGTTATACATATTGAAGCCTTCAACAGAGGACAAGGACTTATGTGTAACATTTGAAGCCCGGGTGAACATAACGCTGCATCCTATGATATATTTATTTAATGTGCAGGACGTGTATCCCGTCATTAATATATTTCACAGACAACACAATGGACACTTAATCAATCTATTATTATTTAATTCAAATTACAATGATAATCGCCTATTCAATATGTTGATGAATCATCATTCTATCTTTCTTCAATTATCCTTGGTCTGTAAGTCTATTACGCCATTACCATCCAACTTATAAATAACATCTCACGTTCCCCAAACATCCCATTTATAAGCACATTCAAAGACCTGATAACAAGGGGTTTCTCTTGGGTTCCATCACACAAAATTTCCCTTACCAACAATTAGTATCATAGCATAATGGTTTCCATATTGACTAAACTTCCAAGTTAAAAAAAATAATATATGTTACAAAATTATTTCCCATGTTTCGTAAACTTATGGACACATACTATTATAACAAATTGCTTTCCCATATTACAGAAATTGTTGATTCTAACATAAATAATATATCATCAACAAGATCCAGTAGTTACTAAACTGGAAAATCAAAAGCTGAAATATATGCGGACATTTTTGGCTCCAGTATGTTGGTTTATATTAATAACTCTTTTTCGTTGTCAATGATATTTAAACGAAATAATTACCAACCTACTAATAAAGCATATAATGATACTATTAACATCTTATTGATTCACGAAATGCATTGAGTTTTGTTGCACATAATCGCCTATGTGATCATCAAATTATCAACACTCTCTATCTCTCTGTTCCTTCCTTCAATGCTCACACCAAGCTTATGTTACTTCCTCAATTTTCAAATGTACCTCCTTGCCTTTTAAAGACCAGTATGAAATGAAATACTAACACAAACTTAACGTAAGACTACCATATTATAAATAGCAACAATACATAATTACCCACACCATATGTCTGTAATCTCAGACACACACTTTTACAATGCTAAGGTCCTATCACCCCAGATTTACTTATAATTAATAGACTACCACTTCTCTACAAACGTTGGACTATCTTCTAGTCCCAACACGTGTTGCCAATTTTATCGAGACGATCATGTTAACTTAATGAAATATACTAACTGTCAATCTATACTACAACCACAAAATTTAAGTTCTAGCTATTGTTAACAATTAAATAGGTACGAACGAAATTAAAAAAAATAAAACTTTAGGGGGAGAATCCAAGTTATAATAACTAATATGGTCAAATTGGAAGTATTTAAAAAAAATATCGTATATATCAAACCATATAATTAAACTTAAGGTCTATAAAATAGTGTCAAAGTTAGATTAAAGTTCATTAGAGTCCTAATAGGTATCAACTAATATAGTGTTAAATTACAGCAACCACGCCACAAATTACAGATAAGCCATCATGATTGATCACAACATTAAAAAAAATACTCCAACTCTCGACCGAGGCGAATGAAACAGTTCGTATACATTTTTCCAAACATTGCGTCTGTTCCAAAAGACACTTCTCTACTAAAGAGTGCGTCTCTTTGTAACATGATAAAAACTCTTTCACAATTTCACGTTGGTCTATATATAATGGTTTTCTACCTCCATACACCCATTAACTATAACTTATCTCTGCATTTCATAATCAACTCAGTATTATTCTTCTACTATCTGAAACTGTTATCAAATATGGCATATTCACTTCTCTCAGAATTGGATATTACGAGGGATAACTAGTTGGTTAGAGTACGCATTTGTAGGATGTAAGAATTTAGAAACTACAAGCGAGGCAACGAAATGATAAGTCTGGACATGGTACTTATTGATGAAAAGGTAATTGTAATTATGTTCAAATATATAATGCACTGTTTGTTTCTATTCTGGTCACCCACTTATCATATGACAATGAACAGGGATCTTTGATTCATGTTGTTATTGAAAGAATCAAGTTAATAGGTTTCGACATAATTTGAGCGAAGGCTCTGTGATCATCATAAGGAACTTTAAAATCGCTGAAATTACTGGAGAGAACAGACCAATACAATCTAATTTTAAAATAACATTCTTGCGGATAACAGTCATCTAGAAATTACAAGATGATACTATATGTATCCCTGTAAATGACTTCCAATTTATTCAGCCTAACATGATTTTCTCAAGAGTCAATAACTACACCATCCTATAAACTATATTGATTACCATCATTTAGGATTAACATATTCTCAAACTTATATTCTTAATAATCTCCCTCTTGAACTTGTAGATGTGGTCGGATGCATATGTGGAATAGGTGTTGTAGAGAGTGTCAGCTCAAAGTGGAAGAAGCGTGATATCCACATTCTTACTGATCCGTACTTAACTAATCTTATTTAATATACATTTATATTCATTCACCCCCAATAAAAAATACATAAAATACCTTATCATGGATATCCAGACATACCTATTTACTACTGTACAGTTCGAACTAATCATATTGATTCTTACAGTAATTTATTAAATTGGTTATTTAGGACGGATAGGTCTATCAGAGTGAGAATAACATTATGGGAGGATTAAGTAGAAGGATTTTATCTCTGCTTATTTCTGCCCGAGTCTAGACCATACATAATCATTGTTACGGCAACTACACTAAAGAAATTCAGAGGTAAAACTATTGCAACAATATCATATCTTGGGTCGATTACCATTTTAAAGTATTTATAAAGTTTAATGTTCTCTGATTTTATAACAGATGAAATTACATTTTCAACCACAGTCGTAAGCATAACATATGTTAATCTTCTAATGAACAACAACACCTCATTAATTCAATGCATTTGGAAAATAAAGTCATACACATACAAATCATAGACAGTAGCAGTGCAAGTAACATACTAATGGAGGAAGCCATGTTTTCCTGCAGAATAACTGTGACAGAGTTACTGGAATCAAACTGGAGTTACGACATAGAGGTGAGTACCTTTATCCATCATCCAACCCTATCAACAATACAAAATAACAAACGTCCTTTATTCAAAATTAATATAACTTGCATTATACATGTGCCAGGAAGCACGGTGACACTGCGTGCTCAAATCACAGATATAGGTACCTACTATGATTGGTATTACATATCCTACAACTTATGCAATAAAAAAAATAAAACCTACAGATGGTGTCTACACATGCCTCAAGTGCAAAAGAAAGTGTGATTTGTCGTTGATTAGGCAAGCAAACATTTAATAATGTACCTCATGCTTACATTTTAAAATATAATAATTTAAATTGTAAACACAGGTACAAGATACACATAAAGGTAAAAGATTATGGTGAAAAAACAACTTTGGTCCGCTTTAATGGAGTAGCAGAAAAGTTGCTTGATACTTCAACTTTCAAGTCAACTTTGGTCCGCTTTAATGGAGTAGCAGAAAAGTTGCTTGATACTTCAACTTTCAAGTTGGTTAATCGATTGTCCAGAAGTGATATGCAGCTACCGTCACAAATAGAGGCCCTTTGCGGCAAGGACTTTGTATTCAAACTTAAATTGAGCAACTATAATTTCAAAGAGGGGCTTGAAAATTATACAGTGACAAAAGTGTTCCTGTCGGATGAACAATTGAAATTACAACATCGTATTAACAAAGAAAAATAGGTGACATCTCGTACAGTATCTACAATATAGTACATATTTCATTTGTAGAGACATCGTAGAGAGCCCCACTGACCAGTTTATAATACAATGTAGTTGATTATTACTATGCATTGTACTCGATAGGACGAACAGAAAACAGAAGATGCGACACAAACACATGTCCAAAATGCTGATCGTTCACATACTCAAAACAAAATGTTGACGAGGGAGAGGCCAGTTCCAGTAGCAACATACGAGTGTATGCCAAAAAGTTGAAGAAAAGAAGGAAATACCTCATAGAAACAGACGCTGAAGGAAATACTAATGAAGACACAAACATGAAACCCAACTTAAACGCTTAGAACATCATTTAGATGCTATTCACCTTGCTATTATTAGTAAAGTTAGGGCGTGTGTAATTCGATTGATACTGTTTATTGATAAATAAAATGATTGAAGAATTTATGGCATTTTATATAATCATCCGGATATCTTTCCATCAATTATTCTATTCCTCGTTATGGGTAAATGAATTTTTTACAAAATATTGGATATTTTGATAGCAAAGGAGTTCGTTAGTCTCAAATTATGAATAATATTCATTACTTAAAGTGGTTATTTAAACCATTCATCAAAAGGATACGCTTTATTTTTAGTTTAACCAATTGAGATATCAGGAAACAATATTCTCAATTGCTTGAATCTAAGCAAATCCTTAGCCTATTTCTGTATTCTTTCTACATTTAAAGAATAATCACAAAGGAAATACATTTATAAGTTTGATACCTCGTATAAAACTCATCTATTTAAGAAATACTCGATCACATAGAGTGTACGAATAGGTTGATTGACAATTTACAGACAAAAATATGGGTAAAAAATAGCATTCACTACTCTTTTCTATCTTGCATCTATAGTATTTTTGCCCTGGTGGATTTCTTACTCAGTTAATAAATGACTGGAATCTTCGATTACTAATTGTGGTCATATACGGGGCAATACAAAATTGCCTACCAACTCTCGCACAATAAAATAACAGGGAGCCTATATGAAAAAGAAGAACAACAGTCTAAAAAAAGCAGATATGTATTTAAAATCTGCATCCTTTGTTGATTGTAACTCCAAATCTAATAAGGTACCAGGAAAATGAATAAAAAACAAAATCGCATGCAAACACAAATAGTAGATCATAACGTTGGATTATTAAGTACTACGAAAAATTCAATCTAATACTATTAAATGTGAAAAATATTAATCATCAGGGACATAATTAAATTGCATACACAGGAAAAATAGTTACACAATAACGAAATCGCTACGCAAACACAAATATTATATCCTAACTTTGGAATATTAGGTAATAGAAAAGATGCAATTTGATAATATAAAATGTGAAAAATAGACAACTATTAGGGACATAATTACACTTCATAAACAAAAACACCTTAGACATGTCATTTGGATTCCTATGTACATGTCTTTTCAAGGTTTAAAAGGGTCAGAAAAATAGTTATACAATAAAACGGCTATTACAAATTAAAAACAACCTATTATAACGACGGTAAAAAACATAGCACCCACAACCCTCAACACTTTTTCCATTAGACCACCAACTTGGTCGCCATCTAAGATCACTGTTGTACAACACACAAAACTCGATATCGGTGACACTGGTCAAAAATAATAACAGCAACAACGCTAAAATTAATTCGTTCAAACTGGAAACATGGACTTGATATCAGACATTGTTAAGGCATTTACTTCCCCAACAAACATACCCACTAATATTTGGAAACCGTAACAATTACTACCTCTACTAGCAAACCAAGACAGGATGTTGAAACAGAAAATTAAAATTTATACATCATCATTGTAGGACACTCGAAGAAGCCATAGAATAGATACTATAAAAAAAATGCCGAGAAAAGTATGCATGATTGAAGGAAAAACTCACATTACTCCACACACAATATAAAGCACAACCACTGAAGTGAACACATAGTGTTCTACATTACATCAGTAACTTGGGCGCAATGGTGAACCTAAGAAATACTTATACCGTACAGAGGCATCAACAAATAAAGGGTAAGTTGATATACATACATATCCGCCAAACATCACACAAACACATAAAAATGTTGGAAAATCACGGAATAAAACACATTAGTCGCTACTATGCATCTCAATAGATTGAGGGTACGTGATAATCTAGATGTCTCATTAACGGCGACCATAAACAACATAATCTGGTTGATGAATCATAACTAAACACTGTATATACTTAAACGCAACATATCTTATGCATAATACTTATTGACAACATTTACAGAACATTTGCTCAAGAGGAAAATCTAACAAATTTGATGATTCTGTTATGGAGGAATATACAGACATATAAGTTACAATGCATACACAAAGAAGTACTGCCAGACAAACAATTCGGCACAATACAGGTACATCTCTAACTACATCAATAACATACATAATCACATATTCACATAGCCATGTATTATCTATACAAGTAAAGTTTTTGTTTATCCAATACTTATATTGTCTACCACTAAACTTATGTCACAGGTAGATACATGAAAAAATGGAATTTGGGCCCACAAAACTACACATGTCAATATTGCAGTGCCATTCTAAGGTATGAGGAGCGGACAGACAAAAGCAAAGAAACCCCAACAACCCAAATTCGCAATGTGTTGTATGAAAGGTCGGGTGCGTCTAACATTTCTGACTCAACCACTAGGCTTTCTCAAATACCTATTAGGCTCAGAATCTGGAAAAATGGGTATCAACTATATGAAAAATATCAGGGTATATAACTCCATGTATGCATTTACATCTATGGGAGGCAGTGTTGACCGATCAAGTAATCATTCAAAGTGTCCTTATATATTCAGAATGAGTGGTCAAAATTATCATCACATTGGCTCGCTATTACCAGAAATTCACATAACCCCACAATATGCACAACTATATATATAATGAGATAGAGAATAAAATGAAAAATATGAGGCATGAAGAATACAAATAGAAATTGTAAAGGGAATATCAAAAATGCTCGACGAGCATAATGTTTTAGTCAAATCATTTTGCATGACAAGGGATAGATATAGAAAAGAACCACAAACAAAGTTTTGTATGCGCCTCCTATCTGAAAGGCCCAATGGTGGCCGACATACAACATACCAATCGCTTCAGAAGTAGCTGTACTAATCATTGGAGAACTTACAGATGCAAACTTCCAGCAAGATGTCATTGTGGTACACCATAAGAATGGCTTGCAAAGGATCACAGATTTACACCCAAGTTTTATGTCAATGACTTATCCATTGATACATCTATATGGATAAGATGGCTACAGGCTTGGAATACGCTTGTTTCACAAACACAAAAAACATACACGCGTGATAACTTAACAATAAGACAATTTTATGGCTATCGCATACAAAAACGCCTTAATGAGGCCCACACTCTACTATAATCTGGCAGGTTGTTGCAATAATACATTGTTGATGGGTACATGGCAATTGAAAAAGAAAGGTGTAGGTACTTTCGCAATAATCAATCAAAACTTAGAACAGATCTCTATGGTGGCTTGATGGATGCAATTGTGCGGGAAGATTCAAATTGCTTAATGGTGGGAAAAAAATTATATTGTCGTCATCACACAGGGGGATCTCGCTATCGGGCGCAAAATTATCAAGATGCAATGGTTATATGCAGGTAGGATGGATACCCAGATTTGTTCATGACATCCACGTGCAACCCCAAGTGGCTCGAAATACAAGCAATGTTGTGCCTAATTAACCAAGAAGTCAGTGGAAGTCACGTGGACATCATATGCAGAGTATTCCAAATCAAGTTGTGCCAACTACTGCAGCATCTTAAAAAGATAAGACGTTTGGAAAAGTAATTGCAAGTCAGATCTGCAAATCAAATATTTTTCAATACACGTCTACTGAATCATGTTATATGGAATCTCCGTAAAAAAATTTGGACTGGTGGCAAAACATAGTCATGACAATCATATTAAGTTATGCCTATATCAATGTCTATATACATCAGCTTTACGCACTACAATACATATTATTTTAGCAAATAATGCAAATCATTCATGACACACAACATGCTAATCAGGTTCTCATACAATTATTATTGCAGGTATATATACAATTGAGTTTCAAAAAAGATGCTTACCACATGCACATGTACTACTTTTCGACTTGCCACAAGCACATATACTACTTTTCCTTCATTAGTCTTTAAAAAATCCCACAACAGATCAGATAGACAGAGTAATATCAATTGAAATACCAGATTTATAAGATGACCTAGATGGATATAATGCAGTAAAGAACTATATGATTCACAAGCCTTGTAAAGAATTAAATCCCAGTTGCCCATATATTAAACGGTGGAAGTGCACAAAGCATTTCCTAAAGAAAACAATGACCGGACAAATTCTAATTCAGATGGATTCCCGATTTATATGAGACACAACACGGGTATTGAAGTAAAGAAAAATTGTGTCACATTAGATAACAAATATGTTATCCTATACAACAGAGACTTGCTGGTACAGTTTAATGCACATATAAATGTTGAAGTTTGCAATTATTCAAGGTCGGTGAAGTACCTATTCAATTATGTTAATAAAAGGTTAGATCGAGCAACATCAGTAATAAAATCAAGCGGGACAACTACAGAAAACGATGAAATCAAAAAATATTTAGATATAGTATCTTGTTGGAGGATATTTACGTTTGATATACATCACAGATAGTCGGCAGTGGAGCGGCTGCCTTTCCATTTACAAGGATAGAACATCATAATATTTCAAGAATCAAGACGATCTGAAAGCGTACTGAGCAAACGTAATATTGAGAAAACAAATTTTACAGAATGGTTTGTTGCTAACCAAAAATACCCGCGAGACAACTTACATATTCACAATTTCCAACACGTTGGGTATGGAATGGAAGAGACAAAAAGTGGAACAGGAGGCAAAAAGGAAACGCAATTGGCAAAATATACTTTGCACATCTGGCAAGTGGGGAACAGTTCTATATCCGTATGTTGCTAAATTTTGTCAAAGGGTGCACTTCATATGAAAGCATCAGAAAAATAAATGGAGTGGATCATAAAAAATATAGAGGGGTCTGCTACACAGTAGGCTTATTAGATGATGACAAAGAGTGGAATGACTATTTGACAGAGGCAGCCCAGTGGGCTACTTGAAACGAGTTGAGGAAGCATTTGTAACTATACCTATGAACTTTTTGGTATCTGATTCACGCAAACTATGGGAGAATAACTATGGAATATTAGTTGAAGATTTAACGCCGATGCAGAGAAGATATTACAAGTGAATGATTTACAACTAAATGCAAAGCTAATTGAATCGTACAAACTATTTGAGATTGAAAGCATCCTTCAAAAGGTAGGTAGAAGTTTGAATGATATAGATGGTATGCCAACTCCAAATTCGTCACTAACACGGAATGTAGAAAATCTCCTAATATATGAAGAGTTAGATTATGACAAAGACGAGATGAAAATACTGCATGATAAATCAGTCAGCGTATTAATAGTTGCTAGCTAGCGGCATATGAAACAGTAATATCTTCAGTTCATAACGAAGAGGGAATTTTTTTTTTATACACAACCATGATGGTAAAGGAAAATACATTTCTATGGGATACAATTATTTCAAAGATCAGATCAGAATAAAAAATAGTTCTACCCATCGCTACTTCAGGTATAACAACTTTATTATTACCAAATGGTAGGATTGCTCATTCGCGATTTCATATTCCTCTAGATGTCAATCCAGAGTCAACCTCTGAAATAAAACAAGGCAGCCAATTAGCAGAACTTCTCAATAGGACAACTTTGATTATATAGGATGAAGCTCCAATGGCAACACAAATTGTGTTTTGAAGCATTAGATAAGACTTTGAAGGATATTCTCCGCGATAGATGTGAAAATAGTGCAGACAAACCTTTTGAGGGAGTAACTGTCGTATGTAGGGGTGATTTTCATCAAATATTACCTGTTATTCCAAAGGGAACGAAAGATGATATTGTGGAGGCATCATTAAACTACTCTCACTTGTGTCCCTACTTCTCAATTTATGAATTGAAGGAAAATATGCGACTAAGCGGTGGAAAAATAAAAGGTCATGAAGCAAACGAAATAGAAAGTTTTGGTAAATGGCTTTTAAAAATTGGAGATGGCTCCATTGATATACAAGGACCTCATCTATGTGCCGCCTGATGTATACATTGAACCATCACACAATCAGATAGAAGTCATTCCCCATTGAAGAGTAAAATGACCCATCATACTTGCAAGAAAGAGCAATACTTACACCAAAAAATAAAATGGTGCATGAGCTGAATGATAGAATTAATGAAATTATAAACCAAAAAAAAGAGGAAGGAAGACTTATTATAAGCTAAAAAAGGGCTCCGAAAAAAAAATTGAAAAAACAGCCAAAAAACGCAAACGTCCATACAATGAAGCGTATTTGTCCCTAACCGAATTTCTAAACAACTTACAATTTCCAGGAATTCCAAACCATGAAATACATATGAAAGTAGGAAGCTCATTTATGCTTCTTAGAAATCTAAATCAAACTTCGGGACTATGCAATGGTACAAGATTAATTATAACGCTTCTAGGTATTTGGTCGGTTGGTGCAAACATTATCTCTGGTAAGGACATGGGCTCGCGAGTCACAATACCAAGAATTATTATGTCTTTAAACGATTCAAAGTGATCGTTCAAGCTAAATAGACGCCAACTACCTTTAGCACCCTGTTACGCTATGACAATCAATAAAATCCAGGGACAAACACTTTAGAGAGTTGGATTGTTTTCTTCCAAAACATGTATTCATGCATGGACAATTATATGTCGCGGTTTCCCGTGTAACAACAAGAGCATGATTGAAAATACTAATGCAGACGAGGACACGAAAGACCAGAAACACATACAAAATATTATTTACAGGGAAATACTCCAAAATATACGTCCAAGGATAGCGGACAAAGAGGAGATATTTATTAACAGTACATCGTTAAATGTGCAAATTTGAAATTAAAATCATGACAAATATGACAAATGATTATTACTAATGACTGATGGCTATTATATTACTCATCAGGGTATGGACTAGGGTTGAATACAAACATATACGTGCGAATACAAAATGCAGCAATTCTGTGCAGGCGCAACCAATATACAAGATCAAAATGGGCAGCTTCATAGTGGATTTGGTAATACACATTACAGTACATAGAAACCCACAGATGATAGAATAGGTTTACGATGTCTGTGACATCAAGCAAGTAAATAACAGTATAGAATATGAACATTGCTAATAAAAATTATGGCACGAATCATAGTGGATACTATTTTAACCTTACCCCGACCAGTATGTACATAGACAAAAATGATATACAACGTTATGTATTTTTAATAATAACGTATTATACACATTATGAAAAGAACTAAATGGTTTTATGTTACGGTAGCAAATAATGTCATTTATGTTAATGAAATACTTTTGATAAGATCCCAATGTCTAAACTAATTCTGTATAAACATCCCATCAATTGCCTATGTAATTAGAAGATTTAATTACATACAAATGTACATCTGCTGCATGGTACAAAAATACAAATTATGTGCTACAAAACATACTACTACTAACAAAGAAATTGACAATACAATTAATGTTGATACATATTGATTAGGACAGAAATTATATTTAACATAACCAAGCGGTCTTACAACTTATAATGCATTCATAATTGGGTTCGCGCGAGTTGTTTCCCTAGAAATGGTCTCATATTCTATACTGTTATATTGAAGACAATTTTTTATTGGATTACTAATACTACTACATAATCCTAATAAAATAATAATAATTAATAATAATAATAATAATATGAATTAAATGTATTTTTATTTATACCTCCCGAAGAGAAAAGGGAAGAAAAAGAAAAGGGAAGGAAAACAAAGAGTTCCATACGGAGAAGAGAAGAGAAGAGGAGAGGAGAGGAGAGGAGAGGAGAGGAAAATCCAAACTGATTCATAGCTGTTGTGGAGATTTGTTGAGCTTTCAGAAATTGATTTCACTTTTCCTTAAAATCTGCCCCTCTCTGTCTCTTCTCAAATCTCATTTTTATGACCCTATTTATGTCCAGATTGATCGGTTTTTGAGGTGAATTGTGAAGTTCTAAAACCCCTTCAGGTGCATTTAGTTTTTGTTGCTTAAATTCATTTGGCTTTCTCGGTTTCTTTTCATTTTTAAAGACTATAACTTCCATGATTATGTATTTGTACTTTTTTGCTCTTATTATTACAAGTTGGAAACATGGGTGTTTGCTATTATTTTTTTTTATCAGAAGAAGAGTTAGCTCTATGTTGCTTCTACGTTTTTTTTTTAAACAAAAATCTTACCTTTTGACTAATTCTAGTTTAATCAGTAAAATATTTTGATTTCTGTAACCTGTTGTTCAGATAAAAGGTTGGTTTGCATAGCTTTAAATTGATGTGAAGGATTTAAAGTTGACCAGAAAGATGCTCACTTGTTGATCAAATTTTTTGTTACTGTTCAATATTTTTAACAGGTAGTTTTAATTGACTGAAGTTGAGCTAATCAGACAAAATGGGAGTTCCAGCATTTTATAGGTGGTTGGCTGATCGATACCCACTCTCAATTGTGGACATGGTAGAGGAAGAGCCTAAAGATGATGTTCCGGTGGATGTTTCAAAGCCAAACCCTAATGGCATGGAATTTGATAACTTGTACTTGGACATGAATGGTATTATTCATCCTTGTTTTCATCCTGAAGGAAAGGTGAACAAGAATTTCTTTTTGAAAGTTCTCCTATGAATTTATTTGGTATTTGATATACCAAATTCATTACGCTTATGCACAATGCATGTTTCAGTTGTTTGACATGTAATTTGCTAGTACTTATATAGCTTTTCTATGTGAAAAGGATGTTATTCTTTTGTGACTGTAATTTGTTTAACTTACTTTTAATGAAGGATAATGAGTATATATGTTAGTCATAGTATCTACATTAGAAGCTTTGACTAAGCTAGAAAATAATGTTATTTGGACAGCTGTCCATGTCATTACAAGAGCACTCCCCTTTGTGCTGTACTTGTCAAAACTAATTAAGATCATTCAATTGAGTAAATTTTGGACCAGTAAACTGTCATCCAGATTCAATCTTCTTTTCTCCTGCCTAAGTATGTAGGGTTTAGGATAGGAGAAATAACAGAAGGACCTGCTTCTTTCCTCTTTCCTCTTGGAGGACTTCTGTTTCTATTGGAAGGTTATTGGAAAATGTCACTCAAATTCAAAGGACCATACTGGCTCACTTTAAGTACACTTTCATTCTTTAAGGTCGGATTTTTCTAGTTGAAAGTCAAAATCCTTTATTGGAATGTTAGGTTTTGTTGTGGGGGGGGGGGGGGGGGGAGAGGGGACTGGGGAAGATAAAAAGGGGGTAGTCAGGAGATTTCAGCGATGGGAGCTGAATTTTATGTTCTGGTGGAGGCATCCACCAAAACTGACAGGATCATAGGTGAATGTATTCAAATAATTATGGCAAAATAGATGATTCGGGGAATTTCATGTTATTTTTATAGGTAGGAGTGGGGGTATTGTAGTAATGTGGGAGAAGATGGTGTGGAAAGGAGAACTGGTGACAGAAACAAACCAAATAGTAGCCTGCAAGTTTGAAGGCATTAATCAGGTTTCTTTTAGTTGTGTATGCCTCTTGTGATCCAATAATTAGAAGAGAACTTTGGAAAGGGTCAATCAACATCAAAGAAGAGAGCAGCGGGCCTTGGATAGCTTGTGGGGATGTCAATGCCACAAGATACCCATATGAAAAGACCAGAAGGGCACGTAATGACTCAATGATTGAATTCTCCAAGTGGAACAATGAGATGGAGGTCATTGGCCCTTCTTTATTTTGGGGGTCCTTTACACAGTGAAGAGGGGACAATCCCATGTTAACCTCCAAAATTGATAGGTTCATATTCTCTTCCCCATGGGATGATACCTTCACACAGATTATACAAAGCCTACTTCCCACAGTAGGTTTAGACTACAATCCAATCATACTTGAATTTGGAGATTTAAATTTGAAGAAATCTAACTTCAAGTTTGAACAATGGTGGTTTAGGGTGGAAGGTTTCTCAGATAGTTAAAGAATGGTGGGCATCTTTCAACAACACTGGTCCTAACTTCCAAGATGTGAAAGCTCAAGGGAAGCAAAAGGAATGGAAACTGGAGTATAAAAATAATTGGAACCAAAGGAAGAAGGAAATTGTTAGAGCTTGTTTGGATTAGCTTATTTTAAGTGCTTTTATGCCAAAATAACTTTTAAGCATGTTTGGAGTGTTTTAGGTGTATTGCAAAAGTGCTTATAAGCACTTGGTTTTAAGCTAAAATGATAAAAATAAGCCAAAACCCATAAATTAGAATTTCTAACTTGTGACTTCTGGCTTACAAGTCAAAAATCAAAAGTTAATCCAAACAAACTCTATATCAATTATCAGATTTTGAAAAGCCTTATGAGTTGAGAATAGAGGATGAGTTACTCCAAAGACTACATCTTTCCAAAGAGTTTGAAGACGTCTTAAAAAATGAGGAAATAATTTAGAGATAGAGGTCCAGAGTGCACGACTGAAACATGGAGTTCCAAAAAAATTACACCTTTCCATAGAGTTTGAAGATGTCTCAAAAAATTACGAAATGATTTAGAGGTGGATGTCCAATGCGCACTACTAAAACATGGAGATAAAATACTAAGTGCTTTCATAGGATTGGTACAACCCACAAAAGATTAACACTATTGACAAGCTAGTGTTGGAGGGGGTGGCAGTAACAAATCCAGAAGCACTTAAAGGTATAATTATCAACAACTACCAAAAGCATTTTGGAAAAACAAAACACTGGAGGCGTGATTTTAGGGTACGGGGGGTGAGAGGCATTACACAAGATGAAAAGGAATGGTTGCAGAGATAGTTTGATGGATAAGGGTTTTGAATTGCATAAATCATGTGCCAATGGGCAAGGGTTCCATATCGATCGGTCCAATTTTGTAGTATATTGATTCCCCTTATTAGTCATCTATTTGTAGATATGCTAAACCATTATAATACCACTAGATGCAAGAAGGGATATTTTTCCACCAATCTTCCTTTGATCCTCTCTTTCCAATTTCTTGCCGCTGTGTTGGACCTCAAAAGTGGTTCTAGGCATTGTCCAATTTACCCTGAGTACACAAAAAAAATATGTTCCACAGATTTATAGCTATCTTGCAATGCAGAAATAAATGGCCATCACTTCAGGCTCTTGTCCGTACATATAACACTTTGAACAGATCTGTGTACCTCTTCTTTGTAGAACTTCATGGGTTAGACAAGCTCTTCTAATTACCAACCAAGTGAAACATACAACTTTAAAGGGATCTTATTCTTCCAGATTAATTTCCAGGCCAAATTGCTGTCAAAAGGTGATTGGTATTCCTCGCCCAGTAATAGGACTTCTTCACTGAAAAAACTCCTCTGCTATGTAGTTCCCAAAATGGTTTGGCGGGCTCCTTGGCAATGCTTGGAAACAGGTTTAAAGCATGTATTATGTCTGCTACTCTTCTGACCTCCCAAATATGTGCTTTAGTGTCATTATGCTCTAGGCTGATAATGTACAAATCAGGAAAAAGTATCCTCAATTTCACATCACCTAACCAGATCTCATTCCAAAAACTAGTCTTCTAACCATTCCCACTCTGAATGTGCCATTCACTTCTTCAGTTATCGAGTTGCTCTAGTTGCTCTGTAGACCATATTTCTCAGCAATCTCTTCCATTATGCCATTTCTACATAATAGAATCTTCATAGCCATTCTTTTGCAGCAGACCGGTGTTCTGAGTACTCAAATTCTTAATGCCCAGATCCCCTTGTGTTATGTGCATTATCACCTCTTCCCAATTAACCTAGTTGTATCCTTGCTTCTTTTTATTCCCTTGCCAGACGAAAACTCTTCTTAACAGTGGAAAAGAACTTTAGCGCATATAAGTTGGAAGGGCATCCAAAATTGATTTTATGAGAGTCAACCTACCTCCCAGGATAGATATTGACTCTTCCACCTTGTCAAGTTCCTTTCCTTCTCTCCAAGATTTCTCTCCATACTTCCAATTCTTTATTCTTGGCGCCCAAGGGCATCCGTAGGTATTTGCTGGGTAGGGAAGCCAATTGACTGCAGGTTGTCGACAAAGCCTTGTATGTTATTATCTTGATTAACTGGGAACAAGCAACTTTTCTACCAATTCACATGTAAACATGATATTCCTTCAAATATGGTTAGTATTGCCCTCTAATGTCTAATTCGTGACACTTTTGCACCACAAACACTTAAAGAATCATCTGCATATAGTAGGTGCGTGACCTCTATGTTATCGGCTCTACTTGTATATGCACCAATACCTTCTATCCACCTCAATTCATTAGCCTTTCTAACCATGTAGATGAGTCCCTCCATTGCTAGGAGGTAGACATGGGATCTCCTTGTCTCAATTCCCTTTGTGATTGAAAAAACCTTATGGAATCCCATTCATAATGATTGAGAACTTCACGGTTGACACACTATACTTGATCCCTTCACCCATTTCCACCCAAAACCCACATCACTCAGAACTTTAATGAGGTAGTTCTAGTTGACATGGTCACATGGTCAGACACCTTCTCTATATGCAATTTGTATAGAATACTTGGTATCTTTTGTTTTACATTGGGGCCACCAACTCATTAGCCAATAAAGAAGAATCCATTATCTGGTTGTCCTTTAAAAAAGCCATTTGGTGCTCATTAATCAGTCTCTATAACTGTTTTCATTCTCTCGGTGATCAACTTAGCGATGGTTTCATACATTCCACTAATCAAACTTATTGGCCTAAAATCCTTGAGTTCCTCAGCTCCGAACTTCTTAGGGATTAATGACACAAAAGTGGCATTCAAGGTTCTTTCAAACACTTTCTTTTGATGAAAGTTTTGAATTGTTTGCATCACATCATCTTTATGATCTCCTAACACTCCTTGAAAAAACACATAGTAAATCTATTTGGACTAGGGGCTAAGCTTTGTCCCCATCACACAATTTGAGAATGTGTACCATGTCCTCTTCTGAGAATGGTCTCTGCATCATTCCTCCTTCTCTTGGTTTATTCTTGGGCAATTCATCATCACAAATGGTGGCCTCCAACTTTCTAATTCAGTGTATAATAATTTCTTGTAGAAATCTGTTATATAATCTCTTTGATTTCCTATGGATCTTTATTCTCCTCATTGATAATCAATCTGTCGATGGTGTTGTACCTCCTATGTGTTGTTGCAACTCTTTGAAAGACCTTGGTATTATTATCACTTTGTTTCAGTTATAACACTCTAGGATTCTGGCTCCATCTGGACTCTTCATTCTTCGCTAATTCTTCTAGCTCTACTAGAACGATTGCTCTAATAATCATCTCATCCTCTGTCATCACTCTATAATTCTAAATCAGATCATCTCAGCCAGCTTATTTAGTAAACATTTTTTCTTGTTGTTTAGTTCCCCAAAAGTTATACCATTCCATTCCTTCAGTTTCTGGTTTAACATCTTTAATTTCATACTGAGTTTGAAGTTTCGACATCCTTCTGCAAAAAAAAAAAACCATTCCACTAATCCTGGACTAGATCTTTGAAATCCTCTACCTTAAGCCACCAGTTTTCGAATTTGAAGTAAGCCTTCCTCTGTTTCCCAATCACCACATTTTAGCACAATGGGGTTGTGATTAGATATAAGTCTACGCATAATTTGTTGTCTACTGTTTCTGAAGTGATCTTCCCATTCAACTGAGTAGAGAAACCTGTCCAACCTCGCAACATTCTGGTAGTTAGCCCCTCCCTCTAAACCAAGTAAAAATCCCACTATTTAGGTGGGATCATGTAAATGCATATCCCCTATCCATCATAAGAATTTAGTCATTACTTTGGTTATCCTCTTGCATCCTCTCCTTTCTACCATTGTTCTTATAGTGTTTAAGTCCCCACAAGTGACCCAGGGACCTCCACAACTCCCTAATTGCTGTAATTTTTTCCCAGCATTCCAATTTCTCAGCTCTGGTGTGTGGAACATACATGCCAGTAGAAAGCAAGAAAAGCCATCTTGGACAACTTCAAATCTGCGAGTGATTTGCCTTCCTCTAAACAACTGCCTACCCAAAATTTTGAATCCCATATAATTAATATCACCCACTACTATTATCAACTTCAATGTACCCACACTTCATCCATCTATTAACCACAATTTTTTGGCAGTCACCTTTACATCTTTACTGTTTTTGGTCTCCTGAAAGCAGTAAACATCCACTCTCCATTTCAGACGGGAGCTCTTAACCGGATTCCTTGCTGAAATCTTGTTAATCTCCATGTTATTCTATGACAATATATTTACTTTCATTTAAGAGTTAATGAAAGAGCTCTCTTTCTGCTTTTTACACCTTCAATTTCCTCTTTCCAAATTGACGGTAAGTTCTTTCACTCATTCTTGCTAACTCTGTCATGAGGTGTTGATATTGCATTGTTTGCCCCTTTCTTTTCCATCACTAATCGAGGTTTAACTTTTACTATGTTCCAAATATGTGAATTTATCCAACTGGATGCTTCAATCCTATCGTCTATATGATACCCAGGATTTTGTACAGAAACCGGCTAACATTGTGAATATGCTGAATTTGCATGCCTTCTTCCACAAATTTTTGTACCCTCGAGGCCTCCCAAAATCGTTAGATTGATCGATCCCCTTTGCTTCATTGAGTAATAGTTCGATATCCTCTTTCATCTTGTTTATCGACTCTGTTTTTGTGAGTGGAGATGTCGATGTTTTCCACTGTATTTGATGTTTCCCATTTGTTTTAAGCCTATAAGAACTGAGTCGCAAAGTCCTTGATATATCTTAACCATTGTAGAAATTCCCCGCTTTTCACGTGCCATGTCAAGCTTTTTATTTACGAGCCCCCCTTTATTTTTTTGGCCCCAATCTTACAGTTGGGCTTTGTTTCGAGTTGGACTTGCCCTAACCCACTGTTTCATTTAATTTAAAGGACAGCCCATGTGCCTCTATCATAATACGTGCTCTACAATTGTATTTTTTTGAGTTTGTAGAAGGTCCTTAACTTTACTCGGTTCTCCACCTCCGGTCCAGATGTGCATCGTGTAGCATATTCCACCCCCGTCAATGATCACCTTTTATGGTATGTCTGCCCCATCTCCTTTGATTTTGATTCTTGCCCATTTGAGATGATCCCTCAATTGGTTTCCTCTTCCGTCTCTACCCACACCCACAGAAATCTCCGATTACCTTAAAATTTTTCTGATCCTAAAAATGCAAAGGTAACCGTACAATTTTTACCCAAGTTGAACTTTCTTTACTCCTCCCGCATGTCATACCTATTGTTGGGTTCCACCACTAGAGGATATCTGGAGTATTCCTTCCCTTCCAGTCCCCTTTGATCACTTGCTTTGCTGTGATCCGAAGTGTAAACTCAAATAGAAAGAGTTCATTGCCTATTTCATAGATGTTCAAGCTGTGTGTTTTTTTCCATAGTTGATTAGCCCATCGCCTATCCCCTGATTTATGATAGAGACATTTGTTTCTCCGACTCTGGATTCAAATGAGCACACCAAACTCCTCTTTAGCACTTCACTGAACTCCTCTTGGTCATCATTGATAAAGATTCTACCCCCTTTTAGAGCTGCCTTCTCTTTCTCAGCAAATTTTCAATCTTGATCAACCCATTTAATGCTCCATAGTATTATAGCATATGGAATGTCTCTGCTCACCAACCTATGATTACCCGCATACATTAACTTTCTATGGTTAATAATAAAACTTTCTACCTTTTTCGCGATGCTCAACCGCCTTGAGTTGAAATTTAATTTTATGAATGATAATAACTCCCTTCAACCTGCCTTTCACATTTATTAAACTAATGTTGCACCCATATTTTTTGTTGTTCCTCGAGCAAAAAACATCTGAAAGATCATCTTTCGTCCATCTCTTCGCCATATTACTCTTTGTATGATGCCTCCTGTAATATCTGCACGATTCATTCCATTGTCTTCTCATTGGAAGTCTTTCTCGGAATAAAGTTCCTATTTCTTTTTGTCATGTCATACCAGCTTTTGCCGTACCAGGTGTTCTTGTGATGTCGTAGCTCTTCAATCCAGCTGCAAATAAATACTGTCTTCCATTTGAGATCGATTGCAAGGACAGAGGGAAAGAAAAGAAAGGGAAATGAAATCCGGTGATCAGATGGATCACCTGAGGACGTTGGGGAGGGGTCGTACTCGGTAGGACATTTCCTCGGTTGTTGTGTATGAGAGTTTTTTTTTCTTTTGAAGAGATAATATTACCTCTTTTGTTAAATTCAACTTATTACTTAGCAAACTATTAGAGGAGGGTTGACACCTCGAGTTCTTTCTATTTACTGCTTCCAAATCCTAATTCAGTTTTCCAAGTAAAATTAGTGTAATTGTCCTAGGTTAATGTTTGCAACCATCAATCAACGATTAAGAAAGAGAGTCAAGAAGTAAACAAATATCGAAATCCCCAAATCATGTACTAGCTCGAAAAACTAATGAGCACAATAGCCATATTGGGTTTACTACCTTAGTATTAGATTTAGCTACTCATAATCTGAAATAAACACAAAGTAATAAATAATTCATAATTTTCTTACAACGATGATGAAGAAAACAATCTCAAGAAAATTAGTATTCTCTCCTTAAAAATGACAAGACAAAGTAATACTCGATACTCTAATTTGTTAATATCAATTCTTGGAAAGATACTGTACAAAAACACTACAAGAAGTGTTTATATTGGACCACAATCTCGGAATCAAATTCCGACAGAAATGCCCAGTGTTTTGGGAAGCTAGAAGCAGAAAAAAACGACGAGGGCTCGCTTCACAGAAGCGAGAAGCGTAAAGCGAAACGCGCTTTTTTTTTTAAAAAGCGACATTTAGTATAAAAATAAAAAAATATTAAATAACTGAATAGAGGTAATATACTTTCAGATTAAATGAAAATAGATAGTCAATAATACTCATAAGTCGTAACATATAAAGCAAAAAATAAAAAACGTAATTAAATCACAAAGACTCAAACTCCTATTCTTCAACAAGATCCTCAAACTCTACAAGCAAAAAAGAAGTGTCAAAAAAATAAAAAACAGAGCAACAAGCATACACACTGATCACAGTCAGTATACAGCTATAAAACTGAAAAAAATAGCAAAAGAATTGAAAAAAGCAGAGCAGACAGTAATATTAACAAAAAAAAACAGGTCAGTAATTGTGAAAAGAAACAGTAGCAGATCGCAGCAGAGAAGAAGAGAAGAAGAGAAGAAGAAAAAACTACATCAGAGAAGAGAAGAGTCCTATTTGCATTACCCAAAGAGGAGAAGGAAAAATAAAGAGAGCAGCAAGAGGAGAAGCAGGTCGAAGAGAAAAGAAACTCACCGATCAGATGAAGATGGTTAAGAGAGACGCAGTCGAGGTCGTGAAGAAGAGAAGCAGCGAAAGAAGAGCAAAGTCGTGAGAGAAAATTTAGTTGTATCTATTTCAGATTTTTTTTTAAAAAAACTATTTTTTTATTAAAAAAACCCTAATTGTCGCTTTTTTATAAAAAGCGCGCTTTATTGCGCCTTTTCGATAGTGTCGCTTCTCGCTTCTTTATCTGATGCGAGCGCCTTTTTCAGATCGCATCGCCTCAGGAGAAAGAAGCGCACCAGTAGCGCCTCGCCTTGAAGCGCGCTTTAAGCACGCTTTTCTGCGCTTTTCACAACACTAGAAATGCCCGTCGGCACCATTTATAGATCGTAAAATGGACATATGGCCAATAGATCTTCTTCAGCCCTCCATAAATGGATTGATACTTGTCCCAAACAGTCCACTGTTAATCCATCTATGACCCGTGAATTTGACATACAGTCCATAGATGGCGACGGTATATGGTCGACTAGATGATCTTTGCTAGTGTGGCCGTGTGGGGTTCCGTCTCCATGACTCACGGACAACTGTTTCGTGGTTTGTCTTCCCTGGGTTTTTGTCTTTTATTTTAGGAGCAGTGGATTGACATAAAGTTGGTATCTTCCACCGTGCTTGGGCCGCTCTAAATTTTGAGCTTCTGGATAGTGGACTCGTTTTTTCACGAATAGACATATTGTGCTTAAAGGAGTTTAACGACACTTAAAACACCTCTGTAAAGATATGACACCTAACTCAACAACAAGAGCTAGCTCATGAGGGGAGGTTTGTACAAATCCAAATAAGGAGACCAATTTCTCATCTCTCTACCGATGTGGGACTTCTCCCGCACACCCTAACCTTAACTAGAGCATGAATACTACTAAAGGGGCCCCAACATCTATGAACAACAACTTGGGATGCGCCCGACTCTGATACTGATACTATATAAAGATATGACACCTGGGCCTAACTCAACCCCAAAAGCTAGCTCATAAGGGGAGGTCTGTCCAAGTCCATTTAAGGAGACGAATTTCCCATCCCTCTACCGACGTGCGACTTCTTAGCAACTTCCAAGGCTTTGGGTTCATCTACTGTTGCATGTGTGTGCCTTACATCAAATGTACGGTCCGCAACATGCCCATACGGGGTTCTTTGCCTTTTTTTCTCCTTTTTGACCAATTTCCTCCTAGTACACGCAACAAACTATTTTAACAGTAGAAACACATAAAAACAAGCTAAAGACTAAAAACTCATCTAAATGACATCAAATGTGTCGTAATTCCACGACACATCATTTATTAGCTGTTTCAGTGAACTGGATTCAAGTTACTACTGCACATTGTTTGTACTAGACAAGATATTATTAATAATATTTGCAGGGTAGACAAAGCAGCTTAAAGTAAACGTGTTATGTGAAAGCTTACAGTGGAACAAAGAATCTGTTGGAATTGAAGTATGACAGGACAGGATCTTAGATGAGATTCAGCAGCAAATTTATTGTGAAAATTATCTTGATTTATGTATAACTCTAAATACGATGGAGGAATTTAAGGCATTTACCTGGTCATTTGTCTATGATAGCTGTAAACAAATAGCTTTTGACATATCGGCTACCTATGAGGTACTTGATCCAAAAATAGTTTTTAATGAATGTAATGAAGGTTGTGTAAGATGATGATGAATCACGTCATTTGATGCTTGACATGGGCAAACTTACATTCAAAATAACAAAACAATTCAAGATGTCCAATCAAATTACTTTATAGTTTGGTCATTACTACCTTAAACCTGGATTGCAGTACTTTTTTCTTGGTTAGAAAAATAAAAATAAAGTTCTTATGGCAAATACTAAGTATATCTCCCCATTTCTCTACTGTTTTTCCTTTTGTTGGGCACTGCCTTCATATCAAGTTTTTCTGTCCACATTGCAGCCTGCACCAGCAACCTACAATGACGTATTCAACTCAATTTTTGACTACATTGACCATCTTTTCTCATTAGTGCGTCCAAGAAAACTCCTCTATATGGCTATTGGTAAGTTGTGACTGTAAATGTTGCATATCTTTACAATTCAATCTTTAAAGTCTTAACTTCAATATGTATTTCTTAGATGGAGTGGCTCCTAGAGCTAAGATGAATCAGCAGAGAACCAGGCGTTTCAGAGCTGCTAAAGATGCTGCTGAATCTGTATAATTTCCTTTACCTATGTGGTTTAACACTGTAAATGTATGCATCTCATTCAAACTTTTATGACAGGAAGCTGAAGAAAAAAGGTTAAGAGAAGAGTTTGAGATGGAGGCTGCTATTTTAGTGCCTACAGAAAAGCCTGAGACATCTGATTCAAATGTTATTACTCCTGGTACTCCATTTATGGCAGTACTATCAATAGCTCTTCAATATTATATACACTCGAGGTTGAATAAAAATGCTGGCTGGCGGTTTACCAAGGTTGTTCCAGTTTAATCTATTAAAGTTATCTTGCTTCAGTATGACCTTTTAGAGTCGGAGGATTCCTTCTGTGGAGTAATCCTTTCTGATTCTTTTAGAAATCAATTCTGATTTTCAGGATATCCTGTCCCTCCTAACTTATTTACTGGGCTGCATTGGGTGATTATTTGTAGGTTATCCTTTCTGATGCTAATGTGCCTGGTGAGGGTGAACACAAAATTATGTCCTACATTCGCTTGCAACGTAACATTCCTGGCTTCAACCCGAATACCCGCCATTGTCTCTATGGTCTAGTGAGTTAAAGTGTTACATTATTGTTTCATATCTTCTTATATTCTGTTAATCCTTCCAAAAGATTTTCGGTACAAGAAATTGATATATTTTTGACAGAATGTCGGTTCATCCTTGCTATTCTGCTTTCAACAAGTGTTGCCTCATTTTTTTGAGTTTGTCTTGATAATCTGATCTCTTATTTCTTTATAATCATCCAATTTACTTTCCTTAGGATGCAGATCTTATTATGTTGTCTCTGGCTACTCATGAAGTTCATTTTTCAATATTGAGGGAGGTCAGTAGCTACTACTACCAAGTGACTGTTCATTCAAATTGTTTGTTCTTCAGAAACTGAGTCTGATCTTCTGTACAGGTGATTACTCCACCAGGTCAGCAGGAAAAGTGTTTTGCCTGTGGTCAGGTTGGACATCTTGCAGCTAGTTGTCATGGTACAAATGGAAACCATGGCAAAGATGGGAAGGCTGTGAATGACACACCTATTCACAAGAAGAAATATCAGGTTTAAAGATTGATGCATCTTCTTTAGTTTCAAATTTTAAGTATGGTTTCGTCTAATACTTGGTCCATCTTGTTGATACCTCTTTTTACCATTCACAGTTTCTCCATATCTGGGTGCTGCGAGAGTATTTGCGATATGATTTAGAGATTTACAACCCTCCATTTCAGATAGACTTTGAAAGGGTGGTGGATGATTTTGTTTTTTTGTGTTTTTTTGTTGGAAACGATTTTCTTCCCCATATGCCAACACTGGAGATTCGAGAGGTATGCAATTATTCTGATATAAGCCTTTTCTTCTAGGTTAAGTTTCTGGTAGTAATGAGCTTTCTCTATGTGGATATTGTACTCGGATTGTTTGATTTCTGGTGGTAATGAGCTTTTCCTCTGTGAATATTGTACTCTGATAGTTAAAGAATATTGGGCATGTGAAAATTCTTTTTCTGTCTAATGACATTGCAACTGCTATTTCTTCCTTCTGTCCCATTGCTATGCAGCTGGTGGTCATTCTACTTATTTTGTTAATGTTTCCTTAATCTTGTTAACTTTTCTAGGGTGCCATCAATCTGCTGATGTCCATTCGAGCCAGAAGCAGGAAAATGGCCGGATTTTAAAGGAAAAGGGACGGGGGGGGGGAGGGAAGGATCAATAGGAGAGGTACTGGTGACAGGCCACATTTAACGCAGTGCTTGAACAAAAATTTGCCGTCGCGCGCTGGCCTATACACAAAAGTATAGGGGGGACAAGGGTCTATTAATAAAGGATATTGTAATACAGGTGGACTGCTCTGGTCTTGCGTAGCTCAGAAAAGCGATCGGGAGGCCAACGGGGAGACAGAAGGGCAAGGAAGGTGGAAAGTTCGATTGGTACGTTAGGGAGTTAAAGGAAAGGGTAGCGAGGGAATTCGAAATCTAAACATCCGCATCAACCACCCCCGACCCATAAACCAACCCTATAACCCCTCCTCACTCCTACAGCATTCCCACGCGCCGCTACCAATCAACCAACACCCCCACACCGTACAACCCAACAATTCTCCCAACCACACACCTCGGGTCTTCGCTCTTCATATTACCCCTCCTACCACACCCATCAACCTGAACACCTGAACACCTCCCAATCTATAAATCCCCCCACCATAAGACCCTCAATCCTCTTTATATCATTTGCTCATTCCAAGCCCTCTCGTTAATGACAACACCTTGGATCGTCAAAGATCCCATCCTTATAAAATGACATATACGCAGCCCATTACACTCAATAACTAACCGACATCAATACAAACCTCATACGCTCCAAAATCTCCTTAAAACCACCATCCGATTCCCCGCATTCCCCGGAATTTCCTACAAAGATACCTCTCCAATCGCCTCTCGTCACCACCCCTGCACACCTCTGATCCCAATCAATAACTCCCCCCTACACCCTCCACACCACAATTTTCAACTGACATGCTTAATCTCCTCAACATTCTACCTAACGAACATCTAAAGACCCCCGCATAATATAAGCCCCCGACAACCTTTATATGTACACCCGCACCCGCCTGCCTGTAATATGGCTCCACCGCACTCTGTTCCCCGTTAGCTTTACTGCCTAAACGCTGAACTCTTCACTCTAAATGGGACAAACTTAGTGATCTTTTCAGCCCTCCGCTACGATGCCAGGGGAGGTCGGTTGAGATGGGCTGGAAAGAATATAATGGCGGATGGTGATGGGAGTACTAGGTGGGGGTGAGGGGTGATCGAGAATATGAGAAGGATACAGGATGATGGGAGGGGATGTAACGCGTTATGGACAGTGCAGAAGGGGGGAGGAGGGCGGAGTACAGCCACGGAGAAGGGGATCGGACACCTTCATCCCTCCTTACCCCATATCACAAACAATTATCTACGTGTTCTCCAACGGGACACACAGGGCCATGAACAAATCGAGTTGATGTCGGTGAAACAATTCAAAGTTTCACAGGACTCAACGATATGTGATGTAGTGCAGCATGCTTGTATAATATAGATGTTTTTATTGTTCAGTCAGATGAACTTTTTTATTAGTATACCTACTTTTCTAGCAAGTACTTCTTGATTGTTTGATTATTTCAGATAATTTAGTTTACTTTATTTCTTCATGAGTCCGCACCCTTTGCATAGCCTCTATACCGGTAATAATGTTATTTCTCTGCTTTGTGAAGTGTCCATGTTAACTGTTTAAAGTAATGTCTGGGGAAAAAGTCTAATAATTGTAGGCATGAATGACAAATATACGAAAAAAGAAATTGAACTTTTTTCATGATAAAGTAAAATATCAATTGTTTAGTGCCGCCTCTTCAGAAGAGGCACATTGGAAAGGAAAAGTCTGCCTTGCGCCTCGATGACGCCATAAAGCACACATTTAGTGAGCGGACTTGCTCAACACGTTTTGAGCCTTGCTTCACGGCTTAAGCATGTTTTAAGTCCACCTTTGACAACACTGCAATTGTATGTAAAACTATTTTTTACTTATTTTTATCAATTGTTTCATCCTCAATTTTTTAAAATTTCTTTTGGCATCAAGAATTGTATGTTAGTCAACTAAAAGACATAACAAGACAGCTTAAATATATCTGATAGTTCTTCTGTTTCATCTGCTTCTAAGGGCCCGTTTGGCCATTTAGGATGAAATCATATGAGATGAAGTTGAAGTTGAAGTTTGCACATGCAATTTAGATTTTTAAGTTAAATTCCTTGCTCATACATAAAACTCCTCTACGTTATGAAAACTATCAATATTGCCCCAATTCTTTATACAAACTTACCAAATAAGCAAAAGTTCATAACAAAAGTATAATATACACTAGCACAACACAAAGCTATTGTGAAAAAAATACAATAAATAGTTTGATCAATAAAAAGGTAAAATTGAACCTGAGTTGTAGTGTAATACTATTTAATATAGTAGTGTACAAGACAATATTTGTTAGAATTGGAATAGGTATATACAATTCTATTTGCAATAGGAATAGGAACATAATATAGTTTCCTACTTGATAAAGGATTGTATTGTCGATTTTGTCCGGGGTTTTGGAGACGGAGTGTAGAGGGTAGAAACAAAACAAAGTCAATAAGATCACTTCTCGCAATATTTATCTACCAACACAAGTAACATGTGTAAAGACGTGAATGTAAAAAGAAAATATAGGGAAATGCAGGTAATTGTGTAACTAATACTATTTACTAAAGAGTTACGAAACAAAAATGATATCAACTATAACTTTTGTTTACTAATGAAATAAATGGTTGGTAGCTATAAAATGGTGATTTTTTTTTACAAAATATGAATTTGTGGGTCAAATTTTGTATTTAAAAATGTGAAATCATGATATGAAATTCTCAAATCAAGTCTTTTTGGAGAATTAGGATGTAAGAGGGCTACGGCATCAATGAATTACAAAGAAGGGAGATGAAATATAATGTTTAAAATGTTGATTTTATCTAATGATTTTAAATCACGAGGTGAAATTGCATGTCCAAACGGCCTGCTAAATATCACCTCTGTGATTCAAGGAATTTGCTTCATTAGTATGACATGGCTACTTGAATTTTAAAGCTAACATTTATAAGATTTTATTATGTAGCCATTCAAGATACGACTAACTTTGAGTGTGTTTTCCTTTTCATTTTAACCAAGATAAGTTTAGATTCTCTGGGTTGCCAAGGTGAGAAATCCTATATTTTGGTTGAGTAATATGAGAAATACATTAAAAGGTTTGTGGGGATTGAGAGGAGGAGAAACATTTTATTCAGGTCGGAAGACAGTTTATTGAGATCAAATTCTTCCAAAAAGAGGCCCGGATGGATACAAAAGTGATCTCTTCAATTTCTTTTTAAAAAATGTGGCACAGAACATGACATAAAATTCAATGAAGAAGAGAATTTTAGCCTGTTTCTGATTCTGAAACCATGCTTATAGTGCTATAAGATATTTCTTTGACTCTGGCATATCAAATATCATTTTTCCATTTTGGTTATGCACCTTTTTATCAGAAAATAGGATGGGTTTATATGAATTGCTTTACTGATTTTTTTAAGTGACACTGTACCTTCTTTATGCTGAATCTTGAACTGTACTAGCAATTGACACTAGTTACTCTACTAAGTTTCTGTGATACAGTAGTCTGTTTTGTTTTTCATTGGGCTCTAAAAGTCATGTATTTGGTAGAAAAGCATGGTTATTGTTCAACATGATGTACATCTGCTTTACTCATCATTTTCATTGTTATTATTATCGTGATCATTGTTGTTGGCTTTCTTGTTGTTTCATTATTGTTATTATATGTAATTTTATATTATGATGATTCTTTTTCTCATTGCAGTCGATAGAAAATAATGAAAGGGTAAGAAAAGAGGCTAATGCTCAGCCACATCCTCCGGCAGAGGACAAGGTGATTTGTTTCTCTTAAATGTTTCACTTCTTGATACTAGAGAAGTTTATCGAAGTGATTAAGTGAAAGTCTGAGTTCGCTCAATTTTGAATATCGATACTTTGTTCCAAAATGTTTAACGGAGTCCAGCAAATGAATTCCACACTTTCTTGTTATGGGTTGAACATCAATTCCAGGTTTTTCCAAAAGTGAAGATTATAGATGTTTATGGCCATATTAAAGTACTGCTGATTAAATTTTTGAACAATTACTAATATTAGGGAACATCTAAACTACATAGCAAAGAAAAAGTTGTTAGACTCCACATTTAATAATGATTTCTCGTAAAATACGTAGAGTGAGAAGATCAGGTGTGCTAGCAATGCATAATTAAAAGCTATCTTTTTTTTTTTGAGGTAAACAATTTTAATAAATGATAATATCTTTATTCTATGTTTTTTATTCCAATAATTTCTTGCCTTTCTTTTTGGCTCCTTCTTATTCCCGACTCTCCATATTTGTGCTTCATAAAATTAAGTTTTGTTGGAAAGCTCTCATCACTTCTTCCGTCTCTTCAAAGTTCAATCAACCATCTAGTCCCCAATTATTTTTTCCTTTGAGAAATGTAACATTTCTGGAAATATTCAGCACCAGAGCCATGCTTAAAACCATCTTTACAAACCAAAAAAACCGAATTGTCCTTGTTCTTTTTTACAAAGATTCTATATGTCATTTACAAAATTCACTTAATATTAGAAGTACAACAATGAAGACAATTTATCTTCAGACTCTGACTGGAAATGATAATTCCTTCGAAACATCTTGAGTTCCTTCTTGATAAGAATCGACTTACTTTAGAGAATAGAAAAGAAAATAATGTTGAAGCGCAAATGTAGAGAGAGAAATAAATCCTCTGAATATCGAAAGTATTGACTTGGTATCCTAATTGATGTTGTAAAGCTAATTAGTTGATTAGGATTAATCATGTTTACTAGCAGATTCAATTCAAGAACTTAGATGGAAGGTGATCTTGACACCTTTTGAATAATTAAAGACAACAGTTAGTATAAGACTAATTACCTTGTTCAGTTGATCGAGTAAGAACAATAGATATCAAACATAGAATTAGTCTTAATATTTTTAAAAAAACTTAAAAAAAATATAGAATTAATCTTACCTCTTAGAAGAATCATTCTCGTAAGGCTGGAAGATAAATCCTAAGTCCAATACACAAAAGTGTAAAGAAAAGAATTTTGAATAATATTAAGATTGTTGTATGTCACAAAAAATATATTATAATGTTGTCTGGAAAAAACAAAAGAACTCCCCTATATATAAGGGAAAAAATCGTGTAATCCTCCTAGCAACTTGAGGATTCGAATCCTACTCTACTTTGGAGAACAAGTCCTTTTATTGAAATAAAAAATGATAAAAACTAACTAGACAGTTGCTTCAGTAACATAAAACAGTCAGTCATGCAGAGGGTAACATTAGACCGTCGTTCTCCAATTATGATGCTATAGTGTGATGATTGGGGGGATTCCAGTTCTTATTTCAAATGGAGGGGTTTAAAGAGAAGGTCAAGATCTGGTTGGACTCATTCTCTAGTGTTGGCAATCTTGATTTTGTTCTAATGGCCAAGCTGAAGGCTCTGAAGACCAAACTCAAGGACTGGAGTAAATCAGTTCAAGGTAATTTGGGAAATCAAAAGCAGTTGGTATTAACACAGAGATAAGTGTCAAAAACACACCTAAACTATTCACATTTTTTGAGTTTCATACCTAAACTATTGAAAGTGTGAGTTTCATACCTAAACTATCACTTTTTAGTTTGAGAAACACACCTCAGTGGTGTTGTTGTAATGCACAACTCTTTTTAGAGGAAAAAAATTTGCAACAAGACATTCAACATAGATAAATAGCGTACGGATAGATTAAATTAAATAATAAAAATAATATTAATTAAAAATTGTAAGATTACGATCAAAGAAAAACTTAAATATTTTTCTATTCACGACAAACTACCTCCTCCACAATAACCCCCTCCCCCCGCGACAACCCCATCTTTTTTTTTAAAAAAAAAATCATTAATCAATTTTTATAAAATTTCATTCGTATTCCATATCCCCCCCCCATCTTGGATAAGAAAGAAATTGGATATTATTTTAATTAAGAAAATCTACCCCATCCTATTAATTTTTCGCTCCTAATTTTTATTTTTTTTATTTTCTTATTTTGTGTTAGATATGCACGTAGCTAGATATATTTTTAGAAAAAAAATTCTACTAGTGTACCGAATATAACATAAACAACTAAAAAATATAAAATATCTTGTGGCGACAAATAAAACTATTTTCGATATGTATATCTATACACTGGGAAAAAAATTTAAAAGCGGAGGGTTAAGTGGGATGGGTAGAATTATATTTATAAGAAAATAAAATAATATCTAAATTAGTATTTGAGGAGGGGTAGAAGATGAAGTAAAAATTGAAATACTTTATAAAAGAATTTCAAACAAAATGGAGAACTTTAAAAATTGGTGTGGGGTAAGAAAAATATTTTACACTATTTTATAAAGAAAATATTATTTTTTTATATTACTTTTTTAATTTTTAATTTAACTAATACAAATAATTTATTTATTTTTTTGTCAAGGTTGAATATTTTGTCCATGTGGAGTGTGATGTGAAAACTCTTTAAAATAAAGGAGAGAGAGTGTATTACACATACCATGATGAGAGTGATATAAAAGAAAGAGGTGAGTTTCTCAAACTAAAAAGTGATAGTTTAGGTATGAAACTCAAACTTTCAATGGTTAAGGTATGAAACTCAAAAAAGGTATAGTTTAGGTGTGTTTTTGACACTTATCTCTATTAACACAATTGACAGGACTGGAAGAAATCTAGGAGCACAGAACCTTGCTTGATGAGGAAATTGGTCCAGAATGACTCTTATAATTGAATTTGATGATATTGCCAGAAAGGAAGAGATTGCTTGGAACAAAGGTCTAGGGTGACATGGCTAAATGAAGGGCATAGAAATACAAACTTCTTTCATAAGACAACAAATACTCACAGGAGAGTCAACACTATTGATAATCAAAAAGGAAATAGTTACCTTCTATGAGAACTTGTATGCTGATACTGAATAGAGGAGGCTTCATTTAGAGATGGAGAATTGCCCTAGGATCAGTGCAGGAGACAGTTCCATGTTGGAAGCTCATTTTGAACTACATGAGGTACTGGAAAGCATCAAGGCATGTGCATTGACAAGGCCCCAGGTCCAATGGCTTATCCATGGAATTTTTCAAGAAGTATTGGGACATTATTAATATAGATCTTGTAGCTACAATCAGAATTTTAATGAAAAGAGCCTTAATGTAACTTTTGTTGTGTCGATTCCAAAGAAGGTGGGTGCTGAGGAACTAAAAGATTTCAGACCCATAAGCCTTATTCTGTGTGTGTTTGTGTGTGTGTGTGTGGGGGGGGAGGGGGGGGGGGGGCTACAAGATCATAGCTAAGCTCCTAGCAGAGAGGCTCAAAAAGGAATCCAAGGCATTATAGATAGCCAACAGATGACCTTCATCAAAGGAAGGCAGATCATGGATGCTGTATTAATTGCAAATGAATGTATTGAAGCTAGACAAAGAAGCAACAAGTCAGGGATTGCCTGGAAGTTGGACATCCAAAAAGCTTTTGACTACCTAAATTTGAATTTCCTCATCCAGATGTTAAAAGAATGGTTTTTGTAGTTAAATGGATCAACTGGATCAAACGTTGTATTGGCACAGTGAGATTCTCCATCCTAATCAACAAAGCACCTACTAGATTTTTTCTTCTTAAAGAGGATTGAGACAGGGGGACCCACTATCTCCTTTATGTTCATTATAGTCATGGAACTTGATCAATACATCAAAAGGGAAAGGATGGATCAAACAATTCCAAGCAGGAGAATCAAATAACCTGTAGGTAACTCACCTTCAATATGCAGATGATACAAAACCTCATGTTGAAGTGGCTGTGGAAATTTGCCAATGAAGATCATATGCTTTGGAAGGAGGTCATCACGACAAAGTATGTCATGGAGGAAAAGTGGCTGACAAAAGTGGTTAACACTCCATACAACTTCACTGTATGGAGAGCAATCAGGAACCTATGGCCTTTGTTGTATTCCAGATCCAGAATCAAAGTGGGAGATGGTCAAAAACCTCCTTCTAGGAGGACAAATGGAATGGAGCAACACATGTGAAACAACTGCATCCCGAAATATACATGTTATGTCAACAACAACAGGCAACAGTGGCCAGAATGTGGACTGGTCAAGGCAGGAATTTGTTCCTAAGGAGACACCTATATGACTGGGAAATAGAGAAGGTAATCGTACTACAAAACTCAGTCGATAATTTTAGCAATCTTACTAAGGGGAAGGACTCACTGGTTTCGCAGAGTAATATTCATGGTCAATTCTCAGTCAATTCAGCATATAGGGTAGTGTACTCAACAAAACTGCAGACCAAGGCGGACTGCCCGTGGAGGATGATCTTGAAACCAAAGGTGCCCTACAAAGTAAACTGCTTTTTGTGGTTGCTGTCAGAAGAAGCAGTTCTAACTCATGAAAATCTGAAGAAAACAGGATATCAATTTGCCTCTAGATGTACTCTGTAGTCTGTGGGGAGAACAAGCAGAGACAATTAACGTTTTTTTTTACACTAAGTGGACTGAGATGCTGGAGAATGTTCATTTGCCCGAAGGGAATTAGGTGGGTGAAACCAGGAAGCATCAAAGAATTTCTAAGTAGCTGGATTGGGGATGGCAATGCTTCAAAGGAGGAGATATGGAAGATCGTCCCAGGATGCATTTGGTGGACAATGGGGAATGGTGTGTTCATCTTTACAGCTTTACCTGATCAAAGTAAAAAAATATTATCGAATTGTGTGTTTTATACTTGAGAGTAAAGTAAGTATAGTGATGAAAATCTTTAACTTGGTGAGGAACTCATGAAGCAACAGAATGTACTGAAATAGAGAAGAGAAATAAATGAAGAAATAACAAATGTGCTAGATAGAGTAAACCCTATGGAAGTCAGAAATCTTACTGACAAATTTTGCGCAATATGGTTGGAGTTTTCTTCCGACTTTTGTTGCTTCTGGTTCAACCCATTTTAGGAGTTGTATGTTATTGGAGTTTGGAAGTAGAACGATATTTACATCATCTTATTGCAGAGTGGGAGCTTGATTGCATGCATGCTGCATATGTAGAATAAATGTAATTCATTTCATGAATGCTATCAAATGTCTATTACCTTTTAGGTGAAGCTAGGAGAGCCTGGATACAAGGAAAGGTATTATTCTGAGAAATTTGGTGTATCAACTGCAGAGGATATCCATGAAGTCAGACAAGATGTAGTAAGTTCCATTACAGAATATGGTCTACTCTTACTGTACTTCTTTCATAATCTGTTCATATTATATTCAGTTGAATTACTTGTCTCTACTTCTGGATAGTATTCCCTGTGCCATTTAATATAGCAGTGTTTTATTGGGTACGAAGTTTAAGAAAGAAGAGATTTTTGACACATGCCAAAAGTACCCTTAAAGTGTATGGTTTTTGAACATGCCACATTTCCTGGGTATACAAAAAGTATAATTTAAACATGCGTTAAACATGCCATGATGTCTATATCTATAAGGGGTTGTTTGGTATGAATGATAGAACCAAATAGTTCTGAGATTAAATTATGGTGCCACTTAATTTGTTGTTTGGTTGGCAAGTCAGAATGGCTTATCCTGGGACTAATAATTAGTACCTGGAGTAATCTTGGGATATATACCGTGGCCTACGCAAAATTTATCGTAAGCGGTGTCCTTTTAAAATGAGAATATATGTATGTGTTTATATTTGTTTTACAAAGCACCAAATAATTACTCCTAAACAAAGAAGGTCAAATAAAACTCTTCGGGGTGGCCCAGTGGTTTGAGCTAGGACTTCCACGTTGGAGGTCTCAAGTTCGAAACCTCTTGCCAGCGAAAGCAAGAGGTTTGCCTTTTGGGTCGAGCTCGTCGCATCAGACTTGCCTAGTACAGGCTACCTCTCCTATGTGGTTTGCGAGCTATTGCATAGGAGCAGGGGTTTTATTGTGTTCGCCCCCAAAGGGTAGCTGCTGGGAGTTTCCCTTGTCATAAAAAAAAGGATAAAGAAAAACACACACAAAAAAAATGAGGTTCTGGAGGTTTGAAATCGAAACCTTCACTATGGTTCTTCAACACAAAAGGCTACATGCATTATTTGTTAAAGGAGTGTCACTTATAATATACAATTGTGATATCTGCTTTTGTTTCTTAATTGTATATACCTATTTAGTAAATTTTCCCAACGAAGCATTATCACGTGACACCCCATCCACCTTCCTATATCTATATCTATACACACACACACACACACACACACTCACACACACACACACACACACATATATATATATATATAATATATATAATTCATGTTATTTGTAATACCATGTATAATAACATTCGCATCCTTCACTACTTATTTTTATGATTCTTCATACTTTTTAAAAAAGAACTACACTATATAAATATATGTTTATTCATGAATTTATTTGATTTAACTCTTATGTTTCTTTATAATTTTGTATCTCTACTACTATATTACATATCTTTAATTATATATTCTTTTAGTCACTTGAAAGTTTGTACTTTATATATCAACCTAAATAAAGATAACTTTAAAATTTTACAATTTAAGAGTGATATGTGCTTAATGAAGTGATGTAAATAATAAATCCTCTTTCACTTTTACAAACTTAAGATGGAAGTTCTACTTTACAGTTAAATAAGAAGAAAGTTTTATTTTTAAAGAAAAAAGTTTTATTTTTAAACACATTTGGATATGGGGATGCACACACAAAAATACATCTAAATAAAATGAAAATTTTATTTTTAAGAATGAAAAGCTAAAGACTGCAAAAATATAAAAAACTAAATTGAGTGAAGGGTATTTTTTGAACAAACAACTTGTTCTTAAAATTTATACAATGCATATTATTTTAAATACAATAAATAAACACTCAATCAGAAAAAACCTGTGCATAACTTATTCTATCATAACTTGTATTCAAACCAAACGACCCCATAAGTGCATATCATTATTTTGGTACATTCAAACTGAAGGAGGGCCATATAAAATGAGCATTGCAACAAACCTAAAATGAGAAAGAGTTATGTAAAATGGAATTGAGAGTGTTGGGAAAGAATTGTTGACTTTCACTCTTGGCATATGATAAGTAGGGTGTTGTTGGGTCTAAACTTAATGACTAATACCATCACCAATGGAACAAGACAATAATCAGATAACAACATACCAATTTAATGCCATGAGTGATGTCTAGAAAGGGTAGGATGTACGTAGACCTTACACTTACTTATGTGGTAGGGAAGTTGTTCTCGGTAGATCGTAGACCCTTAGATCAAAGGAGTACAATCAAAGAAGAATTGAAAGCAATATTACTACAACAACTTAGCGAGATGAGGAAAGTATTTGGATTAACTGGTAGTAGTAAAAGTTGAATAAGATATTACACGATAGAAAACCAATACTACTAAATAAAGAAAGATGGGAAGAGGAGATTACCCCTGCCTCTCCCACATAAAAGTGCCACAACTAGACTACATACTACATTTCTACCTAATCTCCACATCCATAGGGTCAGTAGCTTGAGATATGCCATGTAATGTCTAATCACCTTCGCTAAATTCTTCTTTTGCCTACCTTTACATCTCTTAAAATTCGTATAAAGAAATAGATTTTTGGCTTAATTCAACTCCAAAAGTTAGCTTGAGATAAGTCATGTCATGTCTAATCATCTCCCCTAAATTCTTCTTTTGCCTACCTTTACGTTTCATAAAATTCATGTAAAGAAATAGATCTTGGGCCTAATTCAACTCCAAAAGTTAGCTCATGAAGAGAGGGTTGCCCAAAGTCCATATAAACATAACAAAAGTTCATTTCCCTGCCAATGTGAGAACCTAATACACTTTAACCCCCCTTCACACCTAGACCCAATTGCAGCGCTGGTTGGGAGCCCAAACGAGGATGGACTGGGTAGGAACAATGATTTCCTCATATATTCATAATACCACCCATGCTAAGCATCCCTTTTTGGTCATCTTAATCATAGTTTATATACATGGTCAACTCTTTAAGCTTCTTTACCATAAGGGCACCATACTTCTAACTAACCTCAAAGCACACTTGTGCAATGCATGAAAGACATCCCATACTACCCTTCACGCTAAGCATAAACTTGAAGTCATCCTAGTCATATTTACCCTACTTTGGTCTCATTATTAGCTTACTTCATGTAGACAAGGGAACTATCACCTTTAGTCAGTGATATCATGTCAAGGAAGGCAACTATAACACAATCCTATCTAAGCATACTTCATATATGAGAAAACATCTCATGAGTCACCTTAAGGCAAGCTTGTGCCATGCATGAACAAGACCCCATAATCCTACCCATGCTAAGCTAGACACTTTAGGTTCATCATTCATGTTTATCATCTCTTAACATCATAAAGACAAGGGTAATCACCTCGTAGTCATGCATGTATTGGAGAGGTATCTAAAACCACAATCCAAACTACTGTTCTTAAAAAAAAACATAATCGAAACTAGTCATGTTCATGTTTCCATATGCAAGGGGAATCACCTAAGGGCATCACCTCAAGCCATATATATCATGGAATCATCAAACAAAGGTAATCACCTCTAGTCACACATACTAATAAATCATAAAAACAAGGGGAGTCTCCACAAGTTATACATGTTAAGAATCATAGGTATTCGCGTCCTTGTTCATTTTAAAAAGATCTAGGTATTCGCCTCTATATCAATTTTAATGTGTAATGTAGGTAATCGCCTCCACATCATCACATGAGGATCATATTTCATAGGTAATCACCTCCATGATCAAACTAAAGGCTAATGGGTATTCACCGCTTGCCTTTGGAGTCACACATACATAAGGGTAATCACCTCACTAGTCACTCCGCATGACTAACTAACAAGGAATAAGGGAACTCACCATACATTCCTATCATGTAAAGGTCATTTAGGGGAATCACCACAAGCCTCATCACATTTCATAGTCTAAGGACTTAAATTCATTTTAGGTGAGAACCTTTCAACCTAGAATCATTCTATGTGAGAGAACCTTTCATCTCAATGCTATATTTATGCATAATACCATATCTAGAATTCTACATCAGACATTGGTATCCTCATGACTCAAAGTGAATCTATCACTTCACATATTCAAGCATTCATTAGGTAGGTTAGGTAGGCAAAGATCTTCCACCATAACTTTATCCATTTAAGCTTCTATTCTCTTTTAGACTTTACTCTCAAAGCCTCACATTGGCATTACTCTCAAAATCCTAGTGATCATCATTCATGACTACTAGCCCTATACTCAAAGCTTTACTTCTTATTAGCTTCATTATACCTAGATTTCAAGTTATTCTAATCACATCCTTCATTACTAGGTGATTCTAGTCACAATTGATCATAAAGGTTCAATTTCATCTTTGCAAGTCAAGATCAATCATATTTAATAGAGTCTAGTTGAATTCATGATTATATGATCCTGACTTTGAACAATTACTACTCATGACATTAATTTAAGAAGATCACCTATGAACCTTCAATTTCACCTCTAATGGCATAAACCTAAAAAAATATCACATTCATCAAATATACAAGGACTTACCATAGAAATCACATGAGTTCATCATAATATCAATGTTAATACAAATATCCACTAGATTGGAATCATACCTAAGCCCTACCCACAATGTAGAAGGAAACTCTAACTAGATTGGGTTTTTGACTTCAAAATTGGGGGAAAACTAAGGGGGCTCTATGGGTGGAAGAACCCATAGATGAAAAGCTAAACATACCTCGATTCAAAGCCCTAATCAAGCTTGCATCAGTGGAGGACTATCTGCTTTACTCTCTTCTCTTCCTCTTCTTCTTTTTCACTTCTAGAGAGAATTTCTTGGAGGGAATTTGGGTGTTTTAAAGAATGAGTTGAATGATTTAGTTTAGGGGCCTATTAAGCTTATATAGGGGGTTAAATAACTAACCGACCTCCCTTAACCCCTAAATTAATTACTAACTTAACCCCTAAAGCCCTAACTAAAACTAAAATTGGAAAATTGCCCCCAGTTACGAACCACCTACCCACGGACCGTGGGTGGGTCTACGCTCCGTACTGCACCTTCTTAGGTGATGGACTGTGGCTTAACATTGCAGGCCTTGACCCACTACCCGAACCTATGGGGTGTGGGTCCACCTACGGCCAGTAGGTGCCAATCGTAGGTTGCCTGCAATTTTGGCAGTTTTAGGGCTGTTTTGAGGGTCCTCCTCAAGGACCCCTTGGGTGGTCCTTGGGGGAGGGGGTCGTACCTTGAGGCCCTAACCCTAAAACCCCTATTTTAAGTACGGGAATCGTTTTTACAACTTAAACCCTGTCATCAAGCTCTAAAACTCGTACAGAAAGCTCTAGAACTCCGTAGTTCAACTTACTAATATCCTGGCCTTAACAAGATTGTTCATATATCTGGCCTAACATCAATTACTATTCTTGCATTACAGTTCCGCCATTAGCAATTCGTGTATTGCTGATCCCTGCATAACTTGTTTGTAAACCAAATGACCCCTTAATGTTACTGTATTATATGGAAAGAGAAAAATAACGGAACACTTGGAAGATAGAGAGTGACTTTGTATATTTGAGGAGTAGCCTCTTGGTGCATGCATGATATCTAGAGTTCTATTGATTATTATATGTCCTTGTAGTGAACCATACTATTTTGTATCTCTCTGTACTTCTTGGTTTACAGTGAGTGGTGGATCTACAGTGATAATTATGAATTTTTCCGAACTGATTCATTTGGCTCAAACTTTATATACACATGAAAAATTGTGAAGAAGCAGATAAATATGTTGCATCTACAACTTCTGTCAGTGATAAGTTCAGTTGCAAAAATCATTAGGTGAAAGAAAGTTAATACAGTTTCTAACCTATAATGCATCTACAACTTCTTTCTGTTTTCTTATCCACAGTGCATGCCGTTAATTTACTCTTGCTGCACATTAGTGCTTGCATGAATTTTGGAATGCAATATCTTGACCCGGTAAAACCTTTTTTTTTAAAGACCACTCATTGATTGTTTCGTACACCTATGAAATTATGCACTTGTTTTGTTGTAGTTTCAAATGAGCCTGCTTTGACTTGCCTTTATGAAGCAGAATTGACAGTGTTTCACCATCCAACCAATTGCAATTGTAATTAAAAGAAATAAAGGATGAATAAGTAACATCTAGTTCCAAAGAAGCATAATAAAGTAAAATAAACTGAAATAAGGACAATAAACATCTGGTATAAGTAGTTATCTACATTCCCCCACTTTACTTGAGCTCTCCCTTTAGAGTTTTATAAGCTTCTCTGTTGCGCCACAATGCTCATTAGTGGAGTGAGTGCCCTTGTGCTTAGATATCCCATTTTCCTCTTTGTGAACTCTGTGGTTTTGGGGCCTGTATTTACATGTAGTGATGCTGTAGTCATTTATGTCCAACTAGGACAGATGTGTCAGGAGGGAAAGATCTTTCTTTGAGGGAAAGGAGAATTCCCTTCTTCACACCTTCCTTTCTTTTGCAGGTAAACATCATTTTGCATCCTGTAGCTAGAAAGATGATAGTGAAACTGAGTTCTGTTGTCAAAATTATTAGATGATTAATGTCAAAATTTCAGGTTCAGAAGTATGTGGAAGGATTATGTTGGGTTTGCCGGTATTACTACCAAGGTGTTTGCTCGTGGCAATGGTTTGTTGTTTTCCTGGATTTAAATAAATAGTACTTTATACTTCATCTTTATGCCTTTCTTTGTGTAGCTATTGCTTCATTGAGTACATTGTGGTAAATAGATGGAGCTGCTGTTTTATGCATGCAGTGTGCTACATATATGATGTTGATTACTGTTTGACAGTTGTACTGTCCTTGTAGGGATGTTCTGTATGACTCCTTTTTCTTTTTTCTTTTTTTAATCAAGTGAACAATTTCATTTATCAACAAGGACAAAATCAGCCGCATACTAGAGGTATACCAAAAAGTGAAGAACCTATGAAAAGAGATGATTATCTACAAAAGACACCCATTCTCTTTAAAACCAGTAGCTACATTGGTCCACAAAAATTAAATAAGGGATTAGAAACACTGACCCAAACTCATTTCTGCCCTTTTAAATGCTCTCCCGTTTCTCTCCCAAGTAATCCACATCAGAGCTAGAGAAGCACATTCCACTGCACGTTTTCCCTATTCTTCCAACTTTCCTGTTAAACGACAAGTCCTTAACAGATCTAGGCATCACCCATGAAATACAAAACCAACTAATAATATCCCACAACAGTTTTGTGGCCAGGCTGCAACATAGAGGATGATCTCTATCTTCACCCGCCTCCTTGCATAAGTAACACCTCCTTTTGTAGTATACTAGTCAATTTTTTATTATCCAATGAGTCATTCTTTCTTTTTGTAAATTGGGTGTGAGGGGCTTGGGGTCTAGGGTGGGGTGGCTCTATTCTTCCTACTTTTTACACTTCATTATTTCGTGTCGGTAGTGGTTTTTTGGTTATAATGGTAGTAGCTGAGTCAACTTGCGAGCATCAGCTCGTGTATTTTTATGGATTTCAATCCTGGTCCAAGATTTGTATCCGCTTAATTGATCACTAGGCAAGGCCACTTTATACAATAATAACAACAACATACTCAGTATAATCCCAAAATAGGGGACAAGACCACTCCATACTTGATTCAAAATAATTGGCTAATTCCATTTTATATGACAGCGTTAGATTGGACACAATTGAAAATGCTATTTTACTTGATTGATTGTACTAGTGGTAGTGGAAAACATATTAAAGTAATGTGTGAGATTAGTTTGGTAGAGGAAACATCACATCAAAGTTCAAAAATTGAATAATAAAAGTGAATTTGAATTCTCAAAAGTTTTGAAAGTCATAATGCATAATACAATTAGTGGCATGGTGTCAAACATTTTTGGCTGTATCGAAATTGGAAGAGATCATATTAATTGGGACAGAGGGAGAATCTTAGTTACTCTAAACATTTCTTTGTCCTTTCTAATTTTCTGATGGTTCAAGTGGAAATGTGCACTTACAATATCACTTTCCTTTTTTAGGTTTTACCCATATCATTATGCTCCATTTGCTTCTGATCTCAAAGGTCTATCAGATTTGGAAATTACTTTTTTCCCAGGGGAACCATTTAAGCCCTTCGATCAGCTAATGGGTGTTCTACCAGCTGCAAGGTTATCTTTAGGCTCTTTATACTCTGTTGAAGGAAATTTTTCAAAGGAAACATCTTTTATACTGCGTTGACTATTTCTCTAAGCTGGTGGTTATTTGTGGTTCTTTGTATTTGTCTCCCTCTTCACCTGTCCTGCAGTGCAAAAGCTCTTCCTGAAAAATACAGGATGCTGATGATGGATCCTTCATCACCAATTTCTGATTTTTACCCAACAGGTCTGATGTCAACATTTTACTGTAGTTCAGTGTATTATATTTCTCTTACTTTCTGAAGCCAATCATTCACCATAAATTCTTTTGTGAATGCAGATTTCGAACTTGACATGAATGGGAAGCGTTTTGCATGGCAGGTATATTTACAACAATTTCGTAGGTTTAGTGGTTCTCGAGATGATTGTAGATGTTTACTTATTTGAAAGTTTGATATCTCTGAACTACTTGTTATTTGCTCTGTGAAATAGGCTGTTGTAAAATTGCCGTTCATTGATGAGAAAAAGTTACTTGCTGAAACAAAGAAGCTTGAAGACACGTTAACGGTATGGAAAAAAAAAGGATTTTTTTAAGACCTTTTACTGTCTTGGTTCTTGTTGTTACTTGTTAATAGTATCTACTTTTAAAATTGTAAAGATGGTGAACTTGATTGCTTTAGGAGGACAAAAGACAGTAGTTTTAGTAGTTTAAGTAAAACTAGTTTTTCCATCTTCAATTTATGTTGCCTCCGTTCTGGTTTCTCTTATTATTCTGTCCTTGCTATAAGCATCTTTTTCACGAGACACATGCAGTTCTAGTAGCTTTTTTCTTTATCAATAAGCTAAATAATTTTATTGACAATTGTGGAAATTCTGTGTACAAGCCATATAGAGAACCTACACCAAAATATGGTTCTCAACAAAGAGATCCAATCCTCTATACGAATGGGGACATCATAAGTAAGAGATCCAATCCTCTATACAAATGGGGACATCATAAGTACACCAAAAAGAAGCTAGAGACAACATACTAGTTTGCCTTTTTACAAAATCTTGTTCCAACCCTTCACAAGCCCTGCCATTTCTCTCTTTTCAAATAACCCACATGATTGCTAAGGGGGAAACACTCCAAGCCCTTGGTCTTCTCTTCCCCCTCTTGTTGGTCCAACTTTGTAAAACCTTTTTCACTGGGCATCATCCATTGCATCCAAACAAATTAAGAAACACTCTACTTAACTTATTAACCACTTTACAGTGCAATAGAAGATGATCTACATTCGCTCGAGCTCTTACAAATGAAGCACCAACTTGATCCTCTTCTATATCAGATTTTCTGCAGGTTCAATCGTCCGAATGGAGTCATGAGGGGAAAGTCGTCTCTCTCACCCTCACCAATAAAAACCAGTGAACAACCGTTTCACTGCAACACTCCGTCCAATTGCAAGCATCTAAAACATTTGCTGGATTATCCAGCCCGGAAAAAAATCTCGGCCAATATGGGAAATTGTTCCATCTCCCATTCCTGAAGACTCGGTATATGTTAGGGAAGTCTTCCCTCAACTCAGTGAACAAAAAACACACCTTCTTGATGCTCTAGGTGTCCGAATGGAGTCATGAGGGAAAGTACATTCCTCTCTCACCAATAAAAACTCAGTGAACAAACCGTTTACACTCACCCGCCAATTCCAAGCATCTAAAATGTTTGCTGGATTATCCAGCCCAGAAAAAATCTCGGCCAATATGTGAAATTGTTCTATCTCCCATTCCTGAAGACTCGGTATCTGTTATAGGGAAGACTTCCCTCACCTCCCCCCCCCCCCCCACCCCCCAACCAAAAAAAACCCCCAACCCCACCCCAGTTATGTTCCCAAAAGTTAATACTGCTTCAAGTTCTAGTAGATTTGATTGACGAATATTTGAATTGAGACTTGGATGTTCCTCTCTCACTCTCTTTTTTTTTGAGATTATCGTAACAATTTGTATTAATTAAAAAAAACAAAGCTTCCAACACGATGCTCAGTTGTCTTTACTTTACAAACATTGAGAAGTATAAGGGTTGTCCTACTCTCCTGTCCAAAACCCATAAGCTTATTCATTGCTCCACTAAAAAAATACAAACTAAAACAATGTAACCTATTTTTCTTGATGGGATTGGTAGTGTCTTCAAAATATCTTTAGTTCCTCTCTTTCCTAACTATCCGCCAAATGCAAGCAGGAACGACCTACCACCAATCCTCTTCACTGCTTCTTCCCACATTCTTCCGATTGCTCGGAAGTTCTAGGGTGGAGCTAGGCAGAACCCATTTTATCCCCGATAAACAAAAGAGCAGAATACGTGCCATAGATTTATAGTTGTCTTACAGTGTAGGAGAAGTGCTCATTACTTTCACTTTTGTGTTTGCATGATAGATATCTTGAACAAATGTGAAACCCACTTCTTTGTCAACCAGACAAAACAAGATACCTTCACTGAATTTTAACTCCGCAAATAAGTTTCCAAGGACAAATTACGATCTGATGGCTTCTGTAGTTCATATGCCAGTAAACAGACTTCACGAAAATTTTTGCCTTTGCTGTTCAACATCGATTTAAGTTTGTTTGACATCTCAATTGTACCACCAATGGCTGAAGCATTGAGGCAAACCTCTAAATTTCCCAATCATAGAGAGCTCTTCTGAAATTCAAATCCCAACTTTATTAACTCCAGATTTTATCTATCTTAGAATGAATTTGGAGACTCGGTAAATATGGATCAAGGAAGGTGCACTTCAAACCATTAAGACCAATCCAGTGATCCTTCCAAAAGTCAGTCTTTCTCCCACTAAATGATCTTCACTTTGCCCAAATATTCTTGCCACTGATTTCTATGGTTCTCCTTACAGTATTTCCGTAGGATCATCTGACTTAATAGGTTATTACCAATGTAATGCAAACAACGGGTAGAAATTGACCAATTGTAAGGCGACTACGATGGGAGACGAAGGTGATGTGGGTTTTCCATATGAATGTAGGGCATGCAAGACAATTCAAACGATGTTAGCAAGATGTAGCACTAGCTAGGTTAGCGTAGCGCTTGCCAGGATTCAGGTTAGGCAGGCGAGTGATAGTACAAGCTAGCTAATATGTGGGCGAGATTGAAGGGGTCTTGCGCATCCTTTGGATTATTGCAAGCCCAACCTTCGACCCCTTCGTTGAAAACTTCTTATTTGCTTGAAACTTCGACTACTCTAGGGGCTTGCTGCATTTAGACATAAGAAGATCCACTCGGGAAAAGAGTGCTTCATGTTAGATCAATCCTTCGCCACAATAGCTTCGGCTCACCACCTCACTGAAAAACTGTAATACACCTTAAGGAAGTCCTACCACCAGACTTCTTTGTACTCAAAGTGAATTGCCTAAGTTCTTTCCAATAGGGTTATAATAATTCACGAGAAGTAATTGGGTGTATTTTATGTGCCAAATGCCAATTGCCATTAAGCTAATAAACCTATGGAAATTGAGGTTCCATAGAACCATGCATTCCTCAGGGATCGGGTTCTTGTGTGTCCGGTATCCGATCAGATCTACCAGTAGCTGGTTTAAGGAACAATAAGTTAAGCAAGGTCTAGGAAATTGATAAAAGAAGCTGATCAAAGTCTGTCATGTGTTCAATTCCGTGGTTGGAAGAATTTTCTTTCTGGGAGTTATCTTTCCCTTCTCTCTCTTCTCTTAGAAAATGTAGGTTCAAGTCAAACTATTGGCTTGCGGGATGCAATGATTTTCCATTCCATATTTCCACGTGACGAAATTTCTCCGTAGTGCTAAATCATTTGTTGAACTTCCATAGCCTTTTTGCGGTAAACTTCTATTGTGTAAACTCAGATTCTTAATACCTATAGTGCACTGCTTCTTTCTTAGAGTTACGACTTTTCCATTTCACTAGATTGATACTTCTGTTCACCTTGTTGCCTTACCAAAAAAATCTCTCCTTAGCTGTCTAATTTATTTTCTACCCTTCTTTTAGAAATTGTAAATGCAAGCATCATGTAAATGGGGAGAGCATTCTAAACTGAGTTAATAGGTGTCAATATTCATTATCTTCAAAAAAACAAATATCTTCAAAAAATAGGTGTTAATCTTCCTCCTAAGAATAAATACTGGATTTTTCACCTTGCTAACTTTTATCACATATCTCAATAACCACAGTTGCATATCTCTTTTGACTTATTCTTAGCTCCAAGGGCATCCACAAATATTTTTTTGGAAAAGTCCCCACGTGGCAGCCTACTATGTTGGCCAGATATAAGGACATTTTGTTCCGGTTAACATGTTAGCAAAAAGAGCTTAAAAATTAGACAGGATTAGGGCTGGGCATGGTATGGTAAATATCGAATTACCATACCGAAACCGAAACTTTGATTCTGCAGTTTCGATATTATGGTATTTGATATGCATAATGTCTCCTTGGAGTATTTTTCCTCTAATGAAATAGCTGTGTACATATTCCTAGAAAGGATAGAGAATCAAAATACATAATTACAAGAATAAATCAAACTATACTATATTTATAGGATCCTAGAATATTCTAGATCTTCAAGATTCTAACAAACTACATACAGTTTTATAGCTTTCTCGTGTTCCATCAAAATTATTATGGTAGAATGCTGATGTTTTCACGCAATGGCTATTTTTGAGAAATTTCGAGAAAAATATTATGAATTGCACACTAATGTTACAATGAATACCCTATGTATGACACTCTACATTGAAAACCTTTCCACTAGAATTGCCTATTCTAATTCCTATTCTAAGTAAGAATACTTAGTCCTATTTTCTACTAACATCTCCTACACTCCCCCCTCAAGGCTGGTGCATACAAATCATATCACCTATCTTGTTACAAATGGTAGTAATTCAGACATTGAGAGACCGTGGTGAAAAATATCTGCAGCTGATCATTGGACTTCACAAGTTTTGTAACAATATCTCTTGAGAGTATCTTTTCCCTGACAAAGTGACACTCAATCTCATGTTCTTTAGTGTTTCAATTAAACGCTGGATTTTGATGTGATATTAAGAGCCGCTTGATTATCACACACAAGGTTCCAATCGGATCAATTTTGCCAAATTTTCTCTCCCAGTAACTGTTTGAGCCAAACTACTCCAAGTTGATGTCCGCCATTGCTCGATATTCTGTTCTGCACTAGTGAGCAACCACCATTTGGGTTTTCTTACTCTTCCACGACAAGCCAAATTACCTCCAACTAAAACACCATATCCGAACGTTGAACGTCCTGTTAGAGGTGAATCCTGCCCCAATCAACGTCTGTATATCCAATGATATGCTCTGACCTTTATCCTCAAAGAAGTAGTCCTTTGCCGGGGGCTGACTTTATATATATCGAAGAAACGAACAACTGCTTCCCCAATGACTATCACAAGGGGAAGTCATAAACGGACTTATACAACCTCACGTGAAAAGAGATGGTCTGGTTAGGTCCCTGTGCGAATAATTCAACTTCCAACAAGTCGTCTATACCTTCAGGATTACTAAGTTGCTCCCCTTTCTCCGAGGGTTTACCATTCGAATCTATCAGAGTGTCAATAGGTTCTACAATTCCTCATTTCTGTCTCCTCAAGAATGTCTAAGGCAAATCTTGCGTTAGAGATAACAATGCCTGATCTAGACTAAGCATCCTCAATACCTAGCAAATACTTCATCTTCCAAGCTTTACTCTTTAGAGTCTGAAAGTGCTTAAAAATATGTTGCGTTAAAATCGTGATAACAATCTGATCATTATCGGTGATAACAATATTCATTAACCGAAACACCAATAGATACAACATCGACTGGTGCAGAATGTTGATAAAAACAGAGTGATCAGCTCTACTACGAGTCATGCCAAACTCCTAATTTACTGGCTGAACTTCCCAAACCAAGCTCAAGGAACTGTTTCATCGACCAGGGTGACCTCGCAATCGACATACAAGGCTCTTACTAACTCCCCCCCCTGATCAACAAAAACCAGGTGGGGATTGCTCCATATAAGATTCTTCCTTGAGAATCACGCGCCTGAAAAACATTCTTTATGTCCCCAACTGATCAAGAGGGCCAATGACTAACACATCCAGAAGATAGAAAAAGAAACGAACAATGCTATTTTAGCCACACACGAGCGAAGTGTCACTATAATCTAAGCCCAAATTCTGAGGTACACCCTTTGGCGACAAGTCAAAGCCTTAAGAATCGATCACTGACATCTGGACCAATTTTGACTGCAATAAGAAACCCAACGACAACCACATTAGATTTATTGCATGAAGGTAGACAAGATCCCTTACCACTCCTTATTACAATAGACATCTCATCAACCATAGTCTGCCTTCATCCAGAATAGAAAGTATTTCACTTGTAGTCCCCTTAGGGGGGGGGGGTGGTTATGAATGGAAACAGTGTTTTAACCCTGTAGTCTTAAGAATGGAAACAGGGAAACGACGACATAAAAAGGCTTAAAATGGGGTAATGATAGAACATGAATAACTAAGAAGGAATAATGCGGGTTAGTATTTAGAGTAGATTGTTTACCTTTTTGAAGTGCAAGCGGTGGGCTAGGTAGAGGCAAGTCCGCAGTAGGAGCAGGGTTTGGCGCATGACATGAATCATCTGGGACTAGGGTTGGACGTGGACGGCGATGATAAGTTAGTAGTGGTGGCATTGCAACTGGAGATATAGATGTAATTGCAGATCCCTCAAAAGTTGGACATGTAAAACTTGAGGTATAAGTAAGACCATAGAGACATACATCGTAATGACCGAAGAATGTAAGTAAGGCTGAGAACTCAAAAAAGTCTAACATCATCGTACAATCACGTATCAATGATATCAATGGTGAATAACAATGATACCCTTTTTGAACTCTAGAGTAACCAAGAAAGACACATTTTGAGGGCACGAGGAGCTAATTTATCTTTCCCTGGGGCTAAATTATGACCAAAGCATGTGCTTCCAAAACGCGAGGGGAAAGGAAGGATGTGCCAAAGGAAAATAGTAATGAAGGTGGAACTTGATTCGGAATAGACGAAGAGGGTTGTTAATTTAAATAACAAGATAATGGACTGCATCGCCCCAAAACCCACCAGCGAACAGGGATTCAATGAAGGAGAGTGCGAGCAGTCTCTATGAGACCTATTCTTCTTTCTTTCTGCGACACCATTTTGTTGAGGATGTGTGGACAAGATGTTTGGTGAACTATTCCGTGGTGAGACAATAAATTTGCTTGAAATTGGGGATGATAGTATTCTTAGGCATTTCTCACGGAAAGTACGAATAGAAACATCCAAGAAACTGAATTTTGTATTTCAGGCCGAACTTTTTTGATTTAGAAAAATAACTAGAATGAGTCTTTTCAATTAAACAACCCCATACATCTTGGATTAATCATCAACGAAATAACAGGTGAACGAATCCTAAGGTGGGAACCGACTCATAAGGCCCCAAATATCAGAAGAACTAATGAAAAAAGCTCGCACGACCCTCAGTACTACGAGAAAATGTAGCAGAGTTGTTTCCCAAAGTGACCCGACTCCGCAATCTTAATGACTAGATAAACTAGACCAAACTTAGTCACCATCCTTTGCAGGTTGGATAATCTAACTCGGATGTCCCAGACTTTTTGGAACTTAGTCTGGGGAAGCTGTAACGGATGCATGCTGTCAAGGAATTTGAAGAGTAAGATAGTAAACGGACTTGTGATTCATGTCCTTTCCAATCACTGTCCGCCATACTGCGGTCCCGTATGAGAAAGAAAAAAATCCTCGAAAAAAGTTATCATGCTACAGTGTAAGGATTTTGTCAAACTACTAACCGTGCTAGATTAAAGGAGAACCAGGAACTCAAAAGAAAACAAGAAGTGTCCAATGGTGAACAGAAGATAGGGTTTTGGCTTTCCAACCTCTTTTCATTTTGTTTGATCCCATTGGCTAAAGATAGTTGGAAGAGATGCAATAAAATCGGATAAAAGTGATTTATATTTACCATAGAAATATGATCAGAATCCCTTAATCGAACGACCCATATTCCAACAGTACTAGGATTTGTCGACACACAGGCAAAGAATTACCCCGTGACAGACCATCAAGTTGTGCAACGGAAACTACTTGTGGAGACGTTTTTGCTAATTTGCACGATACAAGGAACTCATCATATTCTATCTGAGGCAATATGAGCATTATTGGAGTTGATAGGTTGATCAACCATATGCTACTGGGGAGATGACTGTTACTTTGCGCGATTTCGAAGAATCATTATATCCTTTAGAACAGAGGATCTAACGGGGTGTTGGACCAGTCAAAAAATATGGCATAATGTCACGAGTGTGTCCTCACTTGTGACAATGACTACACTTGATCAAGGTTTCCCAAAACGTCGTCCCCCCTCGTCGATTCTCTCCGTAGACTGATATGTACGCTTTCAAAGAGTTGGAGATGCGATAATAGAGGAGTCATAGTGGGTGATGAAAATACTTTGGGACTATGAGGTGCCGCTAGACGAAGGAGGCGAGAGAATATTCCATCCTCGATTGTAGGAAACTTGTAGGCTAAAGCTTAAAATTTGATCACGCCAGAATTCAATTATCAAGGAGGAAGTCTAGCACGATTAGAACTAGAAAACGTGTTTGTCTATGTTCCTTGTTTGTTTTTTCCAGTCCGTATTTACTGGCATCAACGTGTCGAATTCCGCCATGACTGCCTGTACCTGTCCCAAGTAAGTAGACATATCGTATTCTGTTTCTTTAAGTTGGTCAATTGAGATATCACTCATAAGAATCGAGAGAGGTCATTAGTGTATATAGAGAACGCCTTTTCCCAAACTGTATACACATTTGAATTGGCTTAACAAAGGCATCAATTGGAATCAATCGAAACGCCATGGAGACTACTAAGGTGAGCAATCACTTTCTCCCAAGTGCTTTGACTTTTGCATCTTCCCTCACTGGTTTCTGGTCTTTACATCCACCACATAAGTCCTTTGTTCGTTTAGATGATCGTGCAACACCGTTTGACCTGCAAACCACAATTCAAATGAGAAGCCCAAGATAAAAAATGTTTGCACTTCGCACTAGAAGTTCTGAAGTGATTATAGGGCTAGAATTTCCAATCCCTATATTTTTAGAACCAAAAACATTCAAAAGACATTATGCTAAATTTGTCTCGAGAAAAACAAAAAAATCTTGATTATTGAGATCTGATCGTCGGAAAATTCAAACTTCGAAAAAATATTGCCAGAAACAGCCTGAAAATAGCCGGAACCCTAATTTCGGAGTTCGAATCTGGTTGGAATTAGAAAAAAAAATTACACAATCATCCTCAGAATGAAGAGGCGACTCAGATAGAAAAAAATTGTTGAAAAAACTGGCCAAAAAAAGTCACATGCGCTAGCGCGTGGGTCTGACAGTTCGCCGGAAAAAATCCTACCGATGGCACGTGTAGCACTGGTTTCCGGTGGGAAAGACTGTGCTTTGCTCGCCGGGAAATTCCGTAGCTAGTGGTGTTGTCAATTTGATGAAAACAGTGACGGAAAATAATAATTATCCGGACAACAACTAGGTTACCAAAAAATATTGATTTTTTTTTTAAAAAAATTTCTCAGAATTGCTCTGACACCATGTGAGAAATATTGGAGAAAATATTATTGAATTGCACATCTAAATTGTTACATGAAGACCCTATTTATAGACACTACATTGAAAACCTTTTCCAACTAGAATTTTTATTCTAAGTAAGAAATACTTATTCCTATTCTAACAGCTATCTCTGATTGTCTCCATTTGTGTGGCGCTAGAAATCACGGATCGTAGTATTTTTATATATTGCACTATTTTAACCTAACTAGCTGCTTAAAGCTGCAATGGTTGTAGTTAAACATGGATGTGCATTGTTATTTTTCAACGTATTAGTCCTTAAACAATTTGTTTTTACCTTCCTTTGTTGTCCATAAGCAAACAATGATATCACACATTAAGAGGATTTCTCATGGGAGTTTAGTGTGGTCATGAGTATCCATTGATCCCTTTTGTTCTCCCAGAGCTTAACTGTGGTAAATGCAGGAAGGTGTGTAATTTGTAATGCATATTAGAGTTGTTCTTTGTCATTATCATTTTGTTATTTTACAGGACACAGAGCAACTAAGGAATAGTGTAATGTTCGATTTGCTCTATGTTCATCATCACCATACTTTGGCCCCATATATCATTTCGTACTATCATCACAATGTTATGATTCCCTCCAGGGCCCAAAGGCCATGGATAATTGATGCAAATTTGAGGTTGGTAATCTGGTCTACTGCTGAAGTTTTCATCCCTTTTTTATGCCAATTGTTTGCTAGTTCCTCAAGCTCTCCTTTGTTCCCTTTTCAACAGCGGTGGAATGAACGGATTCATTTGGTTATCTGAGAGGAATGGCCTGAGAGATAGGGTTCCTTCCCCACTTAATGGATTAGAAGACATCTTAAATAATAAGATTCTGTGAGTACCTTTGTGGCAATTCTTTCGAATTGTGACTGACATGTTCAATATTTCAGTTGTTTGAGGAAGTACCTCTTTTACCTTCTTTTTTCTTTTATGCCAGAAATATTACCTTTCTGAATCCAGCACCTCATAAGCACATTCCGCAGCCTCCAGAAGGAGTATTTATGCCCAAAAAGGTTTGTGAAGGATCCATGATTTGCTTAGTTTCTGTTGTACAATTGTGAGCATTCTTAAACAATAATAACCAAATCATAAAACTGCTTAACCATTAATTTCATGTCAGATATATAATCTAACAGGAGTATGTGCTGTAATTAGTTTTTCAGTTTCTTGACTAGAATTATCGTGTATCTTAGTCAATTGGGTTCTACTTTCAAATTGATCTAGTAAGTGTTGTTATTTAGGTGGTGTTTCCTGCTATTGATTAGCATATGCCCTCCACTTTTTTACATAAAAGACAAGCCTACTCTTTGAGCTTTTCCTAGTGTAGATGCTTGAGTTTATTTCATTAGAATATTTCTTCAAATGAGTTAATCGGCTGTTCGTTTTTTCATGTATTTTGACACATCTTTTGCCATTAGAGATCCAGTGCCTGGTTGTTAGGCTGCATTGCTGCTTCTCTCTGCACATTTATCTTGATGCCATTATTATAAAATTTGTACTGCAAAATGTTGTATTTTGTCATATGCATACTTAAACTTTTTGCTTTGAGTTTTAAAGACATTTAGACTCACATTATTTCCAAATCAATGTTTACTTATAAATTTGTTTCGTATTTCAATTACACTTTTAAATGGAATCTTTTAAGCTGAAAAATCTTGTTTGAGTATCTCAAATGAAGTAATATTTTACTCGAGAGAAATTTAATTTTTTCTCCAAGAAAAATTCATGTCAAACACAATTTCATCTTCTATTCAACTTTAACGCCAAGCATTTATTTTTCAAACTCCAGCCTCATTGTCCAAACAAAAATATTTGAAATAGATAAGTAATATACATATTTGTAATTAACAACTGCAATTTTTTTTCTTTGTTGGTTAAAGTTATATATTTTTCAAATGTTAAAAGATTCTTTTAAAGCTTTAGCATGTGTATGTCACATTATTAGGAGTGCTGATGTTTATGAAATAAAAGGCTTAATACGAGAAAAAAAAGGAACTGACACAATGATGACAACAGTATAACTCCAAATTCTCCTTCACTTTGCATTTGTTTCTCTTTTTTGTTCCTCTCATCTTCTTTTTTTCTTTGTGAATTTTGATAGCTTGTGCAGAATATTAATCCCTATACTTCATCAATATTGGAAAAGAAATAAGAAAAAAATAGTTTATTCTGTGAACAATTCAGTGTCATACAATAATTAAATAAGAATTGATAAAAGTATGCATAAAATTGTCCAGAAATAAATTATTTAAAATTTATATGCTTAAGAAAGACAATTTATTTTTATAAGACTAAATGTTGTCAAGTCGAAATTAAACTCACTCTCCCCTCAAATTGTAACAAATATATTCATTTGATTCTTCAATAAATGGTTGAAGTTATCTATGTCAGTGGTAAAAGGTATTTTACTGTTTTTGTTTAAATCCAAGTCATAATTTGGTTACTACATTGAATTTTGTAAAATACAAGGAAGGAAGAGGGTGTAATCTGGCCTTCTAATATAATGAGAGCATTTGACATGGAAATTTAATATCTAAAAAAACAGGAAGTAGTAGGGTAATAATATGGGATGCATGGGGGGGGCGGGGGGGGCCGGCGAGGGCGGCGCTGGTTCGAGGACCATGTGCTAGGCCTTCTTTCTTGCTCGGAATATTGATAGTTCATACCCATCTCGTATTCATTGGAGACCTTTAGCTATTTCCAGGAAGGAGTTTTCAAAAATAGTTTATATATAACTTCCTCCAGTTGGTAAAGAAGCTGTCATGTCTGCAAAGGATTTAGAAAATAGCCTAGGAAAAAGGATAATAGTTTGGTGAAAGAGAAGTAATATTTCAGATCAGATGAAGTGTTAATAAAGAAGATTGAAGCTGGACCAGAAAAAAGAAGAAGAAGATTGAAGTGTGAGAGTGTCATATGCAGACCAAAGTGATACCTATTGAAATGTCCATTGATATTCTTGTTCCAGTTTTATTTTTATTTTTCTGGTGCGATTCCAAATGAACTTGTGTTAGTTTCAATTTATACAGATGGTGCAACTAAACAGTGACAGCTATTCAGAAGAGGAAAATAGACATGTCTCGATTTGTAGGTTTTAAAATAAAGGTGTTTAGATAAATAATAAGCGAATATAGGTAATTTATTTTAGTATTGGGGTTCCTGCTTTTAATATAATATTAGATTGTGAATGCAGCTTTTTTTAACTTTGTGCTGCAGATGTTGAGAGCTGTTGATATAAAGCCTTTTCCTGTATTATGGCATGAAGATCATGGAACCCGGCGCCATCTAGGCAAAGATAGGTAAAACCTGACCTCCTTTTCCGTGTCTTCTGGTATTTGGATGTCTTTGCTTTTCACTATGTTTGTTACAACAAGTAACAACAGAAACTGTCTTGCAAGTAATGTTGGGAAATGTACTTTCTTCATACAAATAATCAACTGATGATATGAATGGCCTATCTTGTGTTTTATGTAGGGGTTCTGTACCCGGGGCAATAGCAATAAGGGAGAAACACGACTGGGACAGAGCATGAGGAGAAGAGCAACAAAATCGTAGAAGCCAGACAGACACAATCGGTTGCTTAAGAACACATTGAATATCAAACCTGGTGGAACAAATTTTGGAGTGTTGGATCAATCATTTTCCCGAAATTTTCCGGGCAACCATGTTTTGAATAGGCCAAGGCCAGCTGGACCATCTGGCTATGAAGGTGGATTCTATGATCAAATGAGTCGTAGGAATTCGTCTCCCAATCACAGGCCACGGTTTCCTGGACCCTCTGGACATGCAAGTGGCTTCTTTGAAGACCCTTCTTATTTCCCTAGCAACCTTATGCCTCGTGGTGCATCTGGGAACCCCAGATATGCTCCATCCCCTTTTGAGTTCCAAAACACTAGGCAAAATTTCAGGATTCAAGATAGACATTCATATCAAGATCAGTATCATAGCATGAGAAATGAAATGTCAGTGTTGACAATCGAAAGTGGTGCGAGAACGAGACCTTATTCGAATGCAGCAAGAATGCCAAATTCTGGACAACTATCTAACGTCTGCCCACCACCTCCATTTACACAAAATGTGGGTCCTCTTCCTTCACCTCCTCTGCAGTGGATTAACAAACCTGCAAGAGGAGCTACAGCAATCCACTCAAAGTATCAAGAAACATCAAAAGGGCCCGGGTACGACAAGCAAGTCAAGCAGGTTTACCAAATCAAAAGCCGGCCAACTCAAGAGTCCCCAAGTACCGAAACACAACAGTAATATTTGAGTTATTTTGAGCTTTGCTGTTCCTTTTGATAGTCAATCTCATAGACATAGTGAGAGGATATCTGGATCCTCCCGTGAAGTATTTATCTATTCTTCTTAACATTATTGATGCAGTATATTATTATTGGTTGTAGAGAATATGGAGTCTGTTCACACTCCCCATATTATGATAGTCCAGTTTGAGGTCTGGGTAGTATGTTGTACCAAATGACTTGAAAAGGTCGAGTAACAGATTTTGTTGCTTTTTTCTTGTTAACTATTGGTAAAACAACTTCTGCATGGGTATAGGAGATGCAAAGAATCAACAAAAAGGTATATGATTCTTTGGTTTCTTTTCCAAGACTTTTGTGAGATGTTTGTATTTGGTATTCCTCTCCCTTCACCCCCATAATTACCCATAACCACAACGGTCTTTGACACTCTTTTGTCAATTTATTCCTTTCACATTTCAGCATCAAAAACAAGAAATACCATAATTAATGAATTCTTCTTTGTTTCTTTGGGGTTGTTAATATTATACTTTGTTTCTGGTTTAATTTAGACTATGCAAGGTTAGGTATGATGATTATTTTTGCTTTTTTTTTTTTCCTTGAACAAGATATTAACAGGAACATTCTTTCTTTCCAAGTTCTCCTCAAGACAATCGCATAGAAGTTTCATAATCCAGCCCAAGCATGCACTTTATGACTTGCATTCAGTTTGATTTATCGCTTTAAAACAATTGTCTCAGTTTTCACAAGTAAGAAGTGTGCCAAATAGCAATTTTTGGTTATAAAACTATTTGTTTTTATTAAATTGAAGCGATGCTAGACTTGTACAAGAACTGTCTTGGAGTAAAAATTTGAACTGTGTAGATTTGAAGAGCAAAGCCAAACCAAATTCAAAATTTGAGATAAAAACAATCTCATCTGATTTTAGTTTTCAACTTTATTTATAGAGATTGAATTGAATTTTGTTAATAATAACAGTTGAGAAGGCCAAATGATGCGAGTTTAGCTCACATTGAAGAAGAAAATTAATCATGTAAGCTGAAAAGATAAAACTAAGAGATTTTCATGTCATGTCTGTATTGAATTTCTCCTCCAGACTGAAATGGCTAATCCTAAATAATCAACAATCCAAGTGTATGATTAAAAATAATCAACTACACGCAACTAAATGAGGGCTAACTAACTCGTCTATGCTATCTGGTACTCACTCCTCTACAAGCTCTAGGTAAAACACATGAATGCTACCTGCTAAAAAACTTGTCGTTGAAGTTTATTTTAGTTACTGCAGAATTTTAAATTTTAGTTAGGTTGTTCGAATTGTTAAGATATTTAAGGTATTAAATTTCAAATTATGCAGATTATATTATATTTTTATGTTGTCTATTTAAAGATCGAAAGTCATTTCAATCCTGAGAGACATTGTCAATAATTTTGTGCTGCCTCATTTTTTTTTTAAAAATCACCTGCAAAAACGAGGTCATTAACAGGTTGAGGACAAAAGGGACTAGCTCACACATGGAAGGTGGGAAGAAGTAACAATTTAGGAGGTAAAGAAAGCCTAAAAGCACTGTACTTATCTTCTGGAAAATGAGATAAGGACCATCGTAGTTGGATGACAGTTTTGTTATAAAATGTTGACAATAGTCATAGTGATATATATATATATTATATATAATATTAATATAATATATATCTATGAGGCTGAACCTGAGAAAACCACTTGAAGGCTCCTGACAACCCCCCTATCATCTCTTATTGGCTACTACAACCATAAGATGCAATTTAAACTCCTATATATCCAGCCATGTATGGTAGGTAGAGTCTAAACAGTAACATAAGAGGCACCTGCTTACAACCTCAGTTTGACCATCAGACTAAGAATGGTAGCAATGGAAGCGTTTTGAGTCACATCCTGCCATACCTTGCTAGTAGAGGTAGGATCATCTCCCCATGCATCCCATGTAACTTAAAAACATGCAATACAACTAACTCTGTACAAGTGTAAGGGTGAGATATATAGGGCTAAGAAATGGGCATATATATTTGGTTAATCTATAAAACACCACCCATATCAGTCTTTCCTTCTATAAAATCCATGCTAAAGATTGAATTGGGAGAGGTTCCATTAATTATGAGTAGGCAACATATATAATCCTTCTTTAGATTAGGCCAATAGAAAAGTGTTACAACCCTTTCTGAAAGGGTGGTCCATACCAGAATGTTTCCTAGCCACAGCTCGATCAGGTACCACTACTAGCTAGCTTGCCTCTGTATCACAACTGGTTGTTCACATAGGAGTACCCACTTTACTTCCTTCACCTTGATGTGTGACTAACTGCTGGGTCAATCAGTCAATTGAGTATCCACGATCCAACGATCCATAAAAAAATTAGGTCTCATAGTAGACAGAATGAGAGTTGCAAGCTCCACAACAGGGATCCTTAATAAGGCATCACCAACAATGTTTTCTTTTCCCTTCTTATACTCAATGCTAAAATCAAATTGCATAACATTAGTAATCCACTTGAGTTGACAACCAGACACCAGTATGCAATTGTCGTTCAAGCAAGAACTTGAGAGCCTTCTGATCTGTCTTCACTATAAACTAAATAAATATCAGCTCCACTTGCTAATGGCCATGACCAAGGCTACCAACTCCTTCTCATAAATAGACAACGCCAAATTCCTTGCAGACAACCCTTTACTACGGCAATCGATGGGTCTACGTACCTTGTTGCATCAAGGATCTATGACACAGATGCATTCGTTTCTGGTGGGAAAATACTACAACATTGATATTGGACTAGAATTACAATGTAGTAAATAACTTATCACAAACATTTTGTCGTGGTAAGCCACTGACTTGAAAGAGATTTTGGCCCGACTTCGGTGCAAATCGTTGTAGCCGGTCTCTCCCCAAGGTTCCACAATTACTCTCAAACATGTGCACTCGTGGTTGAAAGTTTGGAGTTGCACACCAACAATTGCCCAGAAATCCACAATAGCAAGAATGATTCTTTGAACCAATAATGAATTGGTGAACGAGAGAGTAAATGAAAGAAAGACTCTTCTTCTCTGTGTGTTTAGCTCACAAATGATATTTCCTTAAATAGGAAAATCATTTACCTTTGAAGAATGTAAGAGACTAACGTATAATTAATGTAATGAAACATTACTCTTACTTTTAACGACACTAGTTTCATTGTCAGAGGCGGAGTCAGAATTTTCGATAAGGGGATTCAAAATCTGAAAAAATAGATACACGAAGTAGTCGAAGTGGATTTGACATATACTATATATACCTAAAAAATTATTTTAAGCATTTAAAAATAATATAATTTTCCGTCTAAGGGAGTTCGAATGAACCCCCTAAATATATGGTGGCTCCTCCACTTTTCACAGTACATGTGTTGCACGTGTGTTCATATCATATAATATACGATATTGTAAAATGGAATTAATATTACTTAATTATGTTTTTTAGTAAATGATTGTAATTGAAAGAATATAGAAAAAGTGCTTTTGAATTATTTATGCAGATTGTCATAGAGTTATTTTTTGAGATCAAAATAATCACATATTATTGAGATAGAGTATATCAAAATAGGTTAAGAGAAATTAGCCGTTGCTATAGTGAAATGTTGTTATAATGCCGTCAAATATTAGCTGATCAATTCTTTGTTATTATATATATAGGTCTATATATAGATATATATAATATATATATATATAGAATTATATATATAATTATATATATATATATATATATATATATATGATATATGTATATGTATATTCTTTGCTAACACTACATTTTTCTTAAAAACCTTTTTTAACTCCTTATTAACGTGTTTCTTCAAAAACGTTGAAGTTAAAGTAATCTCTGTCAAAAAAATGATAGAAAAAGTGTTTTGAACAAAGTGAAATTACACATTATTCTTTTAGTTTATTATTGTAATTTTTCATTAAAGTAGGATAATCAAGATAAAACTTTTTGCATCAGATTCAAATGTAATTCTAACTCTTATATTTATCTAAAATATCAACTTATTACTTATAGAACTATATTTCGAGTCATATAATAATTTCTCATAATGTGTTTTCAATGTTGAATGATAAAGTCTTGCTTAAAAATAATATTTAAAAAAGTATATGAATATCATTTACAAAAAAGTTATAAAGTAATAATTTACATCTAATTTTTTTAAAAAATAATTAAATACAGATAATTTTTTAAACTAATTTGAGCCTCTAATTCAAATTTCACTCTAGGCCTCGCCCCTGGTTTTAATTCTATCATTTGATTTCTATTTTTTAGGCCTCGCCCCTGGTTTTAATTCTAATTTGATTTCTACTTTTTTCTCTTCACAACACAACCAAACACACCCAACCAACAAATAACAACACACTTCGACCCAAGACCAACGACAGAACAAACCCTGACCCCCTCCACACAACCCCCCCCCCCAAGACCCCCCAGTCATATTAACAAATTATTAGGCCCTTGATCCTATTGAGAGACGAAAAATATTTCTTTGGAGAATGTTGCAAATAACAGCACTATTCTTTCAAAATGTGAATCTTCAGTAGGTGGTTTAAATGTAGCTACCTGTACTAAACAAATACTCATAAAAAAACTTTTAAAGAAATATAAAAACATAAGAAAAATAATAAAGGTAAAAATATGCACAAAAATAAAAAATTAGATCATAAGCATACAAATTAATAAACAATAAGAAGAATACCAAGATCGGAACAATATAGAGTGAAACAAAAAGGAAAAATCAGGCCACTAAGCACAATGGTATCCTTGTAGTAGGGTGGGTGGACATTCGGGATTTCGGTTTTGGTTAAGTTTTTGTTCAATTGTTTTGATTTTGGCGTTTTCTATAAAGTGTGTAACGAATACCGAACAAAAAATTTCAGTTCGCGTTTAGTTTTTGTTAATTCAGTTTGATTTTATGATAAGTCGGTTTGCATTTTTTATTTCGGTTTTTAAAGGGCCGCTTAGTGGGCTTTTAAATTTTAAACTTTTACAATTTTTTGTTTGATTTTTCAAACTTAATAGGCAAAAAGTAACAACAGACAACACATCAAAGAAGTGCATTACTAAGTTACTACCAAAGACTCAGGTGCAATACGCCATTGGCATTAACACCACAAATTTTAAATCACAATATCACTAAAACACTCACACTTTTAATTAAACAATGGACACTAAAACAAAGTTACATCGGTTAGATTGTAGTTAAGTCTCACCCAATACAACATTAATAACATCTAACAAGAACAATAAAGTCTTTCATTGAAACTCATAATAGAACAAACAAGTATTTTAAACTTTTTCTTGTCTTCTTCCATGAGATTACTTTCAATTCAAATGTCAAACAATAAACCAAACCAACAATAATGAGTTTGTGACTTTCTTCCATGAGATCGCTTTCAACTTCAGTGTCACGTGCCAACAAAAATTATTTCTTCATTGTCTTGAACCTTGGACCTTTTAAGATAAAATCAAATATTAGAAACCTTAGAATACTACTTTTAAGATTTAAAAAATGATATGATTAAATACAATGATAGATTAACCTCACCGCTTGCAAGGTCAATCATTAGATCAGAAATGAATAGTTTCTTCCACTTTTGCCCTCCTATAATTAAGAAAAAGAAAACATGTCATACAAGATACAACACAATAAGTATTTTATTTCTTCCAAACATAAATAAAAAATAAAAAGTCTTTACAAGTCATTTTTCAAGAAACTCCAAACTTTCTTCAAAACAAATAGGCTTAGTTTTTCGTCTAGCCAATCTGGAAACAATAGAACATTGAACACATTTGGGAGTCAATGAACTTCTAAATGGCATTAGGAATTCGACCAACGGTGCTAAAATCACCATTCGTGCCACACTCGACATAGGAATAGCCAATAACTCTTGAGCAAATCGTCGAAAGTATAGGAAAATCAGGAGGCAATAACTTTCACACAACTCGAAAATATCAAAATCTCCAGGATTCATGTTCTGGTATTCAAGACGATATGATCCAACTTAGATTAACACCTAAACTTCCAGAATCATTCTTTTGTTTTCTTCATGTCGCGACTAGTTATCAAAGAATTGTTGGACACATTTTAGAAATACCACAAGCAGAGAATCAGATGAGTCAGATGAAGATGGTTTACCTTTGGAACCATTTTGTCCATACTACTGATATTATATCGAAACAAAAATCCCTCAAGTAAGTCTCTACTTTGTATTCACACATTACGTTCTTCCCCAAGTAATTACAAGAGCAAAACTAACTACACAAATTTATTACGAAGATCCAAAACAGAAGAAATAAAAATTATTTTGTTCATTTTTTCAGGAGCTACCCCAATATTTCTTGATTTTCTTTAATTCCCAAAGCCTTACTCAAATCAAAGTCATCACTTGCATACAATAATTTCAAATAAAGAAATCACAAGTTCCACCATAATATCATTCCAAAAATGAACATCTACAAAGAAACACTAACGGAACCTGAAACTTTCAAAGTGAGCTCATAAAATTTTTCAAGAAGAAAAAACTTTGGGACATTACCTCAACATTGCCAATCATTCATATTGAATTGACCATGCGATTACTTACATCCACTTAACCAAACATCAGTAGCAGACAAAGAATTAAAAATTCACCATCATAAAGATTCAAACCTCTCAAACCCAGACTATCTCAAAACCCAAATTCTTCTGTGATTGTCTAAATCACCAAAATAAGGGAATTCTCAGACCCCAGTAGGCACCATTAACAGACAAACAGCTCAGCACATTCTATCTTATTGCCTCCCTATAAAACCCACACTGTTTCAAAGAACACTTTCTTGTCCTGAAAGAAGAGATCTACACCATAGTCTACACCACAGTTGTCTCACCCATTCTTGATAGAGGACACATTTCTTTCAAACCCATCTTGCACAGTTAGTTCAAGTATATGAGCCATACATCTCACATGAAGATGCCTTAACATTCACATCCAAATTAGTTCCACCATATCTCCATTTTTTAGGACAAGTACTAAAAATTGCCACATCATTTGAAGAGGCATATAAACCGTCTACAGTAAACGTTAGTCCAACTTTCCATCAGTAAACAATGACTAAGAGACTCAGCCAAATTCTTTCACCTTATGACTAGTGCTAGGACAAAAATTCAATATGCTGTTATGAAGCACTCAATCCCTATCAGTTAAAGTGAGCAGTCAAACAAAAGAATGATTCTATGCATGAAGTCCATATGTCAATGTGAACAAAATATTGGTTTGGTATTTCTCTTAATATTTTTTAAATTTATTTCAATTCACCATAAACTTCACAAAAAACACCATCCCTGTTATGGTTTTACGACGAGCCCAGAATCTGACCAAAAGGCTGAACTTACTATAAACTTCTAAAGCTTCTTTTTTCAACAAAACTAAAAGGATAGTTTATCCAAAATAATCATCTTCAACTGAAGCTCTCCAACCTACCTCTTGCTCAAATTTCCAAGTCTCTAATGTTATTTTGAATATTTAATATTTTAATACCGGTTGCAACAGTCGGAGCGTTTATACACTTTACACCGATAAAGTCAAATGTTGTTTTAGTTCACTGTTCCATTTCTTGTTGTATTGGCAGCAATAGTACTTTACAATGTACGAACTGTGCTTTAACTAATACACCATTTCAAAAACCTTTTCAAGTGTTGCCAAACAGGAGATATAGGTTCCATTTCTTTTTTTTATTTCTGTGCCATTTGACGGTTCTTGATATTATAAGTGTACGTATCCTAGAATCAGCCATTGACTATCGACTTTGAAAGCTGACACCCATATTCTAATATATTTGGCCTTTAAAGCTATCTAATGATATAAACCAAAATCACAATAAATTCACTATACTCAGTAAAAAAACAAAATCCGAAAAGAGAAACGAAAAAAAGAAGAAAGAACTAAGAAACAAAAAAAAAAATAAATAACAAAAACCAAACCTGCGCGGCTGCTGGCTGCTGACTGCTTGATGGAGGACAGTGCGGCTGCTTGCTGCTTAATGGCTGACGGCGCGGCTGCTGGCTGCTTGATGAAAGATGGCGCGCCTGCTCCTGCTTGATGGCGCGGCTGCTGCTGCTTCTGGCGGACAGCGCGGCTGCTGCTGCTTCTTCTGGCGGACGGCCCGGCTGCGGCTGCTGATTCTGGATAGCGGAAGAGGAGAAGAGGAAGAATAGGATAGAGGAAAGAGACAAGAGGAAGATGAAAGACCACGAGAAAATCAGGAGAAAGATGAAAGAGAGAGGAATAGGGCTATAGGGTTTCTTTTTTTTTTTTTAAATTATTAAATATTAATAATTATTAATTAATATAATATAAATTATAGTATAATATTTCGGTTTAAACCGAAATACCAAAATAATACGTATCGAAAATCGAACTGAAATACCAAAAAATACAAAAAAGTAAACGAACACCGAACCAAAAACCTAAATACCGAAACTGAATTTCTGAAAATTTTTTGTTCGGTTTGGTGTTTCGGTTTTCCGGTGTTTATGCCCACGCCTACTTGTTAGTGAGTAACTCAACATGAGCAAAGTACACAAATATTTAATTGTGTATATGAAGAAGAAGTTCAAAATCAAATATTTAGCTGTGTAGAAGAAGAAGAAGTTCAGAATTTTTAATATTTTTAAATGAGAGAAAACTCCCTATTTATAGACAACATATGGTAGTGTAAACAAATACTTATTGTGTCTCTTATAGGAAATTTCACAACTTTTTTGAAAAGTCACAACTTTTTGTAAAGGTCACAAGCTTTCATAGATCTTACAACCTTTCATAAAAATTGCATCTTTTGATAAAAGTCACAACTTTTCAATAAATGTTACAACTTTTCATAAAAGTCAGGAACTTTTCATGAAAGGAAGAGATTAATTTTGGATATATCATAAGAGATTTCTTGTTTGTGGCGGCACCACGTAGGCAGACCTAATATATATATATATATTATATTTCGCGTCTTATTTTTTTTTTTGTGTCTACTATTTATTTAGGTGCAAAGAGACTAAGCGGTTTAAGCTATTATATTCCAAGCCTTCTCCATTGCCAAAGTTGGATGCCAATAGAACTCTAATGCAATATCGGGTGGTGAGACATTGGAGTGACGGTACTAGTTTCTGTTAGATTAAAAGCTTGCTTGGAATAACCAGTGCGAGTTATGACGTGGAGGGAGAAACCACTGTTAGAAATGTTCACGTAGAAGGCTCCTCTTTCATCTGCAGATCTAGACTTCGTGGATCTTATCCACTTCATAGGTTAATCAATAGGGAAATCTATTTTTTTTTATCTTTCTCTAAAATATTCTTTTTCATGGGCATGTTGTATCAAACTCAATTCAATAGAAACTTAACTTCTACCCCATTTTTTTTCTTTTCAGCATATATAATGTATTAAAGTTTCAGCATGGGCCTAACATAATGTATTGAAGTTACTTTAGCGGTATATGCAGAAATTATCTTATTCACCTTGGTTTGATACTTAAATTACAAACATGAGTACTTAAATTGCATAGATTTATAGTTAAAGTGGTTAAGTTTTTGCCTGAATCGTCTAATACATAAAATGTAACATCCCGTAGCCAAAATAGACCAAAAACCAACTTTACAGAAAAAAATTTGCAGGTGCAACCAACGGTGGCATCGACGGACCGTATCCTGAACCACGATCCGTCCTGCACAACCGTCGATAGGATCAGAAACTCCCAAAAATTTCAGCCCAGAAAAATTGGTTAAGTCTTGGACCACGGACGGACTTATGGTCCATAGGTAAGACTAAGGTCCGTAGTCCATGAACGTCCATCAATACTCCCTTCACCCACTCTCTGACAAGAGCTACGCATGACCAGCACGGTCCGTAGGTGGAAAATTTGCAGACAGTTAAGGGGAAATGTAGTTGGGTCAAACTACCAAATGGTATAAAGTCTTGCACAAATCAATTAGTTGTCCATGACCATCCCCAAGCATAGATAATTGAATTATAATTTCCATATCCAGTGACCTTGCTAAAATCAAACATCCGAGTTTAAAAACGTGCATCCACCCCTACAGCAGACCATTTTCGTAAAAGCGTACCCAATGAACATCAGACACCCACAAACGAGCTGACCAACCAAATCGACACGAACCCCACCACAACCAACCCAAACCCAACAAACACCAACGAATGGGGCATTAGTCGACGACGCAACCGTAAGTCCCTGGCCGTCGCTTAGGCAACAACCAACTTTCCACAGGGTACACTTTTGGACCTTACCACTTCGTTATATTTTTTAAACCCTTAAGATACGTCACGTTTGACACAATAAAATCATATATTCCTATAGTCCAGTTTAAGCTAGAAACATAACTAAAATATGTCTATGTAAATTCAAAATCTATTAATCCAAAAATTAAGAAAAATATAGAAGCAGAGGAAAGAGATCCATGATCTTTCCAGTCAAATTTTGATTCTCTTATCATGATTATTAAACTTAGGACTTCTTAGAATTTAGTTAGACTTAATGGAATTTATTAACTTCGGACATTCTAGACACAATTGGTTCACCCCACAACCAACAACACAACTAGAACTCATTGAATTATTAAATATATGTTCTAAATCCGATTACATGTTATTACTTAGATTATCTCATGAATTTAGACCACTAGCTTTCGTGTTTTTTAGTTCTTAGCATTACACATTGCTCGGTCCAAATCGTGCCGCTCATTTTCGATATTTATGCCTTAGTTATAACTGCATACTTCCTCGCTTACTTGTTGCATTCCTCAGTGTGCCACATGTTTCGTATTACCAACACCCGACAACCGCACCACCACAAACAAACACCCACTCAAACCCCTATTAAGTACAACACCCACCGCCATCAAGCGCAAACCTAGACTATATACCCCCAGTAACCACCGTCCCCACTTCTTGGGAGTCCATATACGCGTTGGCTAGGGGCTTACCCGTACCCATAGTACCAGCACTAATAGCCAAAGTAGGTTGTACCGCCACACACAGCCCACCCCACCTCCTGATGGCCCACCAATACCGTAAGTGATCACGACCAGCATGTCTTTATAACCCCTTATGGTACGGGGTATATATATTGAAGGTCCTCTAGCATAGGGGCGATATAAATCGGGACTCCACATTTAGCTCACATGTAGTTTATTATGAGTTATTAGTAGCTCCCCAACCAATCACGTAAGACTCTCGGAATTGATCAATTTACTCAGGTATATCCCGTAATTCAGCATCTTCAGCATGTATAAAATTGCCCTAAAAACATCTGTAATCACAGTCTCTCACCAAGATTCCACAATTATTTCCATCACATTGCTATATGTTGTTCCCAGGTATGTTTATATTTCAGCATCGTACCTCATATAAATGCTCGATACCTGTCAAGTACTGACGCACTAGTGCGCTACATTCTCTCTCGTGATAGTAGGTTCAGGTTCCTCAACATTAGTACGCATAGAATCGATTTCGATCTCCAGTTTTAGCAGATTTAGTGGTGAGTTCCTCATTTCCAGGAAAACCAATCATGAATGTCATTTCAGTTTTTAGTTTTCTAGATTTAGCTGGGGCTTGCTACAGTATTTTCTAGTCCAGGGTAGAAGCTTATTTTATACTAGTTAGATTCAAACTTAGTATTGGAGTTAATATTTCTTTGTATTAACTCTTTGTTTTCAAGTATCTTAGTTTATAGATATGGGATATTCCCATGTTTTCATATTTAATTATGATTTAGATTCCGCATTAGTTATTATTTCTTTAGTATGCTTATGATCAGCACATGATTAGATGGGGATCACTTGTGGTCATAGGTTCGTGTCCGCGGTCTCGAGGGTAAGCTCGGGGGGGTGACAAAACTAGGATTAGAGCACTAGGTTATTTCAGAGTCCTAGTATGTCTGAAAAAGACGGCCCTAGGTAGAGTTCTTTTCATGGGTGATGTGAAGGGCACCCACAAATAATAACAGGCGGTTATGAAATGTTTTAGGAAAAAACTTTCCCTTTCTGATTACTCTTATCGTGCGTAAGGTATGATCAAATTCCATTCTAACTTGACATTTGGTGTGATTAGATCATGCCCCATTCCTCATGACAAGAGTGGGAATGGAACTGCTTAAATGCCACGCAAGTTACTATCAAGTACCAGCCATAGGAAAGTCATTAAAGGCATATTTCAAGACAGACCCCAAATTCAGCTTTTAACTCCAGAGGGTACATGAACAACACAGAAACCAATCAACACGGTGGCTACTATATACAATAGAAATGATTTCGATAGTGGAAGCCTTTAGAGTTCCTGTGCATTGTGTTAGGATGAATTCGCCTATGTTTTTAGGGTTTCCAGTTGGTAAGGACCCACATAAGTTCATTGAATAAGGTCAAGAAAATATTTTGTGTGATGTCAGTAACTGGTAGAGGTAGGTGAGATTGGCATCCTTCAAACTCAAGGATATGACTCACATATGGTTCACTCAGTAGAAAGCGTTGGTCCAGAAAATCTCTCAGAACCTTTATCAGTCTCTACCCCAGTCGGTGACCCAGTTATAGCTAGACGGGTATACAGAAATTAACCTGTCACAGTATCTCAGAAAGTCACCTTAGTAGATCTAGTAGAGTTAGAAAGTTAGACTTTGAGTATTCTATTGCAAGATTGGTAACATTTGTGCATTGCCTCAGCGATTATAGAACTAGTATTGTTCATTTCAAATTTCTAGACGAACCATCTTAGATTGGAGGGTAGTAGCTTAGCGCCTACGGGTCGAATTTTTCTTACCTTAGGCCAGAGAAAGATGATCTATAAGGGTTATTCTTATCATCTAGTTTGAGATGTTTAAGGATTATAGGCCTTGAAAACCCCAACTCTTGAGTCCGTTACAGTAGTCTGTGAATTTCTTGAAGTATTTTCATAAGATCTTTCCCCGGACTCCTCTCCCGAGGGAAATCGACTTTGGAATTGATTCCGTTCAAGATACCCATCCGATTTTATCATCCATTACAGTAGTGGCTCCAAAGAGCTTAAGGAATCATTGAAAAGATCAGTTGAAAGACCTTCTAGCTAAGGGCTTCATCAGACCTAGTATTTCACCATAGGTGCACCAATGTTATTCGTAAGGAGAAGAAAAGATGGTTCTCTCAAATGTGCATTGACTAAGACAACAATTGAAACGAAGGTTCATAATCAAGAATAAGTTATCCCATCCCCAAGATTGATGACTTGTTTGACTAACTTCAGGTGCTAGTCAACTTCTCAAAGATAGACCTTCATCAGGTTGATCATATCAAGAGTCAGGAGATAGTGACCATTTCGGAAAAAACCTCAGATGTCGGTATGGTCATTAAGAATTTGTAGTTATATCGTTTGTAAAACCAATGATCCTGCAGATTTCATGGATTTTATGAACAGAGTGTTCAAGCAGTACTTGGACTTGTTCGTTATCGTCTTTATTGATGATATCCTCATTACTCTAGGAGTGAGGAAGAACATGCAAGTCATTTTAGAGTTGTTCTACAGACTCTCAAGGATCTCCATTTATTCACTAAGTTTAATAAATGTGTGTTCTGGTTGCAATTCGTTGCTTTTCTTGATCATATTGTTTATAGCGAAGGGATCTGAGTGGATTCACAGAAGATAGAAGCAGTGAACAAGTGGCCCAGACCTACCTCTACTACAGATATCATAAGTTTCTTAGGTCTAGCAGGTTATTACAAAAGGTTTGTGGAAGGATTTTCATCCATAGCCTCACCATTGACTAGGTTGACTTAGAAGATGGTCAAGTTCCAATGGTCAGATGATTGTGAGAAAAGCTTTGCAGAATTGAAAACTAGATTGACTACAACTCCTGTCTTGAATATACCAGATGGTTCTGATGGTTATGTGATCTATTGTAATGCATCAAGAGTTGGACTAGGTTGTGTGTTGATGCAACGAGGTAAGGTGATAGCTCATGCCTCTAGGTAGCTTAAGGCGCATGAGAAAAACTATCCAACATATGACCTCGAGCTTGCAACATTGGTGTTTCCACTCAAGATATGGAGACACTACTTGTATGGTGTCCATGAAGATGTGTCACCGATCATAAGAGCCTACAGTATGTGTTCACTCAGAAAGAATTGAATCTTCACCAGAGGAGACGACTTGAGTTCCTTAAGGATTATGATATGAGTGTGCATTATCATCCTGGTAAGGCGATTGTAGTATCCAATGCTCTTAGTAGATTATCTATGGGTAGTGTAGCCCATGTCGAGGAAGAAAGAAAGGAGCTAGTGAAGGATGTTCACAGGCTTGCCCGCTTGGGAGTTTGCCTTATGAGCATATCAGACAACGGTGAAACAATTCAAAATGGGGCAGAATCGCCTTTGGTAGAGGAGGTTAAGGAAAAGCAAGATAGTGACCCAATATTTCTTGAACTTAAGGGTGCAGTCCATAATCAGAAAGTGGAGGTTTTCTTCCAAGGGGGATATGGTGTACTTCGTTACCAGGGTAGATTGTGTGTTCCTGATTTAGGCCAGTTGAGATAGAATATTCTTGTAGAAGACCATAACTCTAGGTATTCTATTCATCTAGGTGCCACTAAGATGTACTGCGATCTGCGAGAAGTCTGTTGGTGAAATGGCATGAAGAGGGATGTAGCAGATTTTGTGAGTAAGTTCCCTAATTTCTAGCAAGTCTAGGTAGAACATTAGAAACCAGGAGGTATGACTCAAGATATCGATATTCCTACTTGGAAGTGGGATGTGATCAATATGGACTTCATCAAAGGATTACCTCGTACTCGCAAACAACATGACTCAATTTGTGTGATAGTTGATAGGATGACTAATTCTTCTCACTTTTTGGTGGTCAAGACTATAGATTCGGTAGAGGACTATGCCAAGCTTTACATTAATGAAATTGTGAGGTTGCATGGGGTTCCTTTGTCTATCATCTCATATAGAGGTCCTCAATTTACCTCTCATTTTTGGAAGTCATTTCAGAAAGGTCTTGGTACTCAAGTTAACCTTAGTACAACATTTCATCCACAGATGGATGGGCAGGCAGAGCATACCATTAAGACCTTAGAGAATATGTTTAGAGCTTGTATGATCGATTTCAAAGGTATTTGGGATGATCATCTTCCTCTTATTGAGTTTGCCTATAATAATAACTATCATTTCAGCATTCTAATGGCCCCTTATGAGGCTTTATATGGGCGTAGATGTAGATCTACTGTTGGTTGGTTTAAAGTAGGTGAAACAACTTTGATAGGTCCAGATTCAGTCCTTTATGCTATGGAAAAAGTGCAACTCATTAGAGATAGACTTATGACAACCCAAAGTCGTCAAAAATCTTATACAGATGTAAGGAGAAGGGAACTAGAGTTCCAAATTGATAATTGGGTTTTTTATGAAGGTCTACCTATGAAGGGGTGATAAGATTCGGAAAGAAAGGGAAGCTTAGTACTAGATATGTAGGCCCTTACAAGATTTTGAAGGGTTGGAAAGGTGGCATATGAGCTAGAGTTGCCAGCAGAATTAGCAGTAGTGCATCCGGTCTTCCACATCTCACTTTTGAAGAAGTGTGTGGGTGACCCAGCCTCTATAGTTCCATTAGAGAGTGTGGCGGTGAAAGATAGTCTTTCTTATGAGGATGTAAATTTGAGATTCTTGACCGTCAGGTTAGAAGGTTGAGAAATAAAGAAGTCGCTTCAGTCAAAGTTTTGTGGAGGAGTCAGTCAGTAGAGAGAGCTACTTGAGAAGCAAAAGCACCCATGAAAGCGAAGTATCCTCACCTCTTTCCTTCCGATTCACTCCAGCTTGAGGTAATAGTTTCTCTTGAGTTATCCATTCATTCATGCGTGATTCAGTCTTAGAATCATGTTTCCTCAGTTTGTACTTGTATTTTAAGCGTATTTTCAAGTTATCGGAACTCAATTCAGTCAGAAACTCAGTTCTCAGTATTTTGTAATAGGGTAAGCAGATCTCTCCTTCTTGTTCATCTAGTTAAGTCTTCAGTTGAGGACAAATGTTCCCAAGGTGGAGATAATATAACACCGCGTAGCCAAAATAGACCAAAAAATAGCTTTATAGAAAAAAATTTGCAGGTGCAACCAACGGTGGCATCAACGGGCTGAAGCCTGACCCACTGTCCGTGCTGCACAACCGTCGATGGGATTAGAAACTCCCAAAAAATTCAGACCAGATGAATTGGTTAAGTCTTGGATGACGGACGGACTTAAGGTCCGTAGTCTGTGGCCGTCGATCAATACTCCCTTCACCCACTCTCTGACAAGAGCTACGGATGATCAGCACGGTCCGTAGGTGGAAAATTTGTAGACAGTTAAGGGGAAATGTAGTTGGGTCAATTTCAAATGGTCATAAGTCTTTAAACAAAATGAATTAGGTGTCCCATGAAGTACCCACAGATTGATAATTGAATTATATTTCCATAGTTACCGACCTTGATAAAGTCAGACCTCCGAGTAAAACGTGATGCCCATTTTAGAAAAGGCCTGCCGAACAGGCGGGGGCGACGGACCCAACGACAGGGCGTTGATCAGACGATGAACTGTCAGTCCTGACCATCGTTTGGTGCGACAACAACTCTCCCAGGGGTCTTTTGGACCTTTACCACTTTGTTTAAACCTTAAGATACGTAGTTTTGACCCTAAATCATCAGATTTTAGTCAGTTTAAGCCTAGAAACATAATTAAAACATATCTATGTCAAATCATTAAATTAAAAACTTAGAAAATTAGAAGCAAGAGAGGAGAAAAAGCTCAAGAACCCTAGTTCAAGAACGCACAAGCTCCAGCAGTTCCAGCCCCAAAACATAAGTATTTTTTCATGGATTTCATCACAAAGTATGTGGGATTTCACTAGTGGGTTCCTTTCACCCATTGTGTCCCTAGTTTTCAGTCAGATTCTTGATTCTCTTATCATGATTAAACTTAGGACTTCTAGAACTTTGTTAGAATTTCATGAATTTATTAAATATATGTTCTAAATCAGATTATCATGTTATTACTCAGATTATCACATGAAATTCAGAACCCTAACTTTGTATTTCTTTAGTTCTTTAATTATACATGCTAGGTCAGATAGTTCATACATTTTAGATATTCATGCCTTAGTTATAAATGCATAATTACCAGATTAATTGTTGCATTCTCAGTTTGTATGTTCAGTTTCGAGTTATCCAGTAGTTACAGAAACTCAGACATAATCAGTAAATTTACAGAATTCATTAGGTGTAGCATAATACCGAGTTGGACTAGGGTTTACCGTACCCAATAATCCCAGAACTACTAGACGAGTAGGTTGTAAGTCCCCTCTGTGGGCAATCAACTTAGTGATCACGCCAGCATGCTTTTATACCTTTGGCAGGGTATATTGGGTCCTCTCGATGGGGCGTATACTTGTCGTTGTATCCAATTAGCTCAGAATTCAGTTTATCATGTCATATTATTGTACTTGCTATTATGCTTGTTCATTTATGTTTTATTTTAGCTTTACTCTATTTTACATGCTCAATAACTTTCAAGTACTGACACATACGTACGCTACATTTTCTCGTGATGTAGGTTCAGGCTCTCAGCTTCCCCAGATCACGCATTATGATCGATTTTCCGATCTCCAGTTCAGTAGATTCAGTGGTGATTCATCATTTCTCCGTGGACAACAATCATGAGTATCATTTCATTCTTTAGTCATTTAGTTTTAGTTTTTGCTAGATTTAGCTGGGAGCTTTTCCCAGTATTTCTAGTGTAGTTTAGAGGCTTATTTTAGACATATTTAGATTCCTTGGGATCACTTGTGGTCCTAGGTTTCGTGTCTGCGTCTTGGAGGTAGCTCGGGGGGTGACATATATTATTGTTGTTGGTCCATTCCTCCAATGCTTCAGTTATGATCCTTCTAGAATATCACCTAGAATATTTGTGGCACATTCATCTTTTCTTCTTAGTCTAAAAGACATCCCTTACAGTGAAAGATAATGTTATAGTATTAAACCAAATGTTATGTCTTCTAAAAAATTATCAATAATAAAGACTTAAATCACAACCAAAATAACCCTGATTTTTTTAGAAATATAATAGCAAGAATGTGATGTGTTATGTTCTCCAAAGCAATGAAAAATGAGGCAACACTGTGACCTAAATGTGTCTCTTTCAAAAAGAATCTAAGCAAACTAAGGGACAGAGCAACAATTTTTGCAGATTAGAAGCCACTTGTTATTTTATTATTCCTACGAAAGCTGCTCAATTCTACATTATTTACTACCAACTTCTATATGTAAGAAGTAGATGAGAAAGACCCGTCCTTTAAGGTGAGTAAAATTTCATATTAATATCCAACTTAAGTAACTTTGAAGTACCTTCTAATACAAAAAATATGACTATAAGAAGTTTAAATAGTGGACTGTTAAAAATAAATATTAACCAGCTACAAAGCAAATGGTACAATTGTGACACAAATGTTTAGTGCAACATATAATCCTCATATGGTTAATTGCAAAGTTACATTCCCTAAAACTATGTGAAGCGAACAAAATGTTCTCTATTTAAAGTTTGGATAAAAAATATCTTTATCGTCAATACTTTGGTTCAAAAATGCCATTACAGTTAATATTTTGATCTAGAAATACCTCTATAGTTACAAAATGGATAAAAAATGCCCTTTTTAGAATAAATATTTTTCTTTCTTTTTAACACATTTTCTTCCTAATTAAAATATTAATAAAGAATACTATTTTTGTTTTTTTCTTTCAAAAATCACTTTAACAAATAAAAATGTCACAATTATTTTTTTCTTCTTAATCTCATTACATCAATCAAAATAGAATCACTTCATATACTCTTCTGATAGATAAAGGGTATATTTGTTTACCAATATCCATCATTAATTTATATTTGTTTACCAATAAAAAGTAATGATAATAAATATTTTCATTTTTTTTGTTTTCTGAATTGAAGTAAGAATATTTGCTAATTTTAAAGAATATGTTATTAGAAAAAGAATGCGTTAAAAAGAAAATAATAATAGATTTATTTGGAAATGAGCATTTCTTTATCCGTTAAATAACAATAAGGACATTTTGGATCAAAATATTGAGGGCAAGGACATTTTTGGATAAAACTACAAACGGAGGGTATTTTTGTTGCTTTCACATAGTTAAAGGGTATTTTTGAACCAAAGTAATGACGATAAGAATATTTTTGAGCCAGACTATAAACAAGGATATTTTTTTTAATTCAAATACTTAAGGGCATTTTGACCTTTTCTGCTAGTCTCAAATAGAAAAGAGAAACCTATGATTTGGAATTAGTATAAAATGTGGCAATATCGCAATCCGTATGGTTTATAATGCAGTAAATTAAGATGTCATTGTTTGAGGCACTCCTACAATTTTCATCAACGTTATTTTATTGATCTCTTTTTTTATTTGACAATGACATATGTGGACACCTAGTAAATAATTTGTAACAGCTTCAAACTTCATTTTTAACGATTTAAATAAATATTAAACAATTAAGTGATGGACTAAAACTTCGAACTTCATTGCCCAAGTGCAAGTAATTTTTAACATTAAAAGGTATATAAACTTATGCACTTGCCATCCTTTAGGATGCTACAACATTAAACTTATGATTAGACTTTTGTTCAATAGTAGGAGGTTAATGTTGCTAGTTAAATTTGATACACCAAATCTTATTAACATATTATATTAAAAGAAAATAAGAGTAGTTTACACAATACCTATATTACAATAGAAGCTAAGTATAAATCAAAGTGAATATTAATGCTCAAAATTAAAATGCTATTGTGTCCCCCATAAATAAAAGGGAGTTGGACCATGGCAGAGACCGAATCTAATAGTAGTATTTATTATGTCTAAATGTTAATACTTATCTCAAAAAGTATTAATACATAGCTCAAATGCTATGAAATGAAATTATGATCTGTTTTCGTCTTCCCTTTCAATCTCATCTAATCAAGGGAACATCGTATGATCTACTTATATGGTTCTTACGGCATAAAATCTCATTTAAAACGTAAGATGAATATGTCCATCAATTCTAGAAATGTTTATAGAGATTTAGGTACGATAATAAAAATGGTTAAGTTTGGATGAGATTGAAAAAGAAGTCGAAAACGTGTATACTTCATCTATGAAACGATATATCCTTATTTATTTTCATTGATCTATTTTTTTTCCCCAACTTTAAGAAACAATGCTTTTCAAAATGGAAGACCCCATCTAAAATTTTCCCAATGAAACTTAAGTCACCATTGGTATGCACATCCTCTTTCCTTCTTTCTTGAATTTATTCTCATTTTAATTGACTTTCTTTCAACCATTCAAAAGAGAAGTAGATTAAGAACAACGTAAATAAATAAAAAATTTCTCCAGAAAACATAGAGATACTCAGTGAGGGAAGAGGAAAGCACTTGTGAAAATTATGTTGTAAAGTCATTCAACTTTATTTTGTATCAATAAAATCACTCAATTTTGAATAGTTTTTTTTGTTATAAAATTATTTAGTTAATTTTACCATAAAAAACAATTTAACATGATAAAATAAATTATTGCTCACCCACAAATCTCAATCTTTTATATGTTATTCATCTTTTCTGCAATAATTACAAAAATTACTCTCTATAAAAAACATTTTAACATATAAAATAAATTAATTTCTCTCCGACAAATCTCAATCTTTTATATGTTATTTTTCTTTTCTGCAATAATTGAAAAAATTACTCTCGATAAAAAAATTACAATCACAGATCAATGACTTATGCATAAGATATGAATTTTCAGAAAAATAAATAGTGAAATTATTTTTTAAGTATAAGGTGAATACTATAAAATGGGAAGAGAAGAAACGTACCAAAACACATAAAAGAGATAAACTTACTAAAAAGTTCAAAATTCATGTCAGTTATATTTAACTTTTTCATGACTTTTAACTATTTTAAGAAGTTTCTTATAAATATATTTAAAAAAATAATGATTTTATCTTGTAGAATAATTTTTATGGCAAATTTGATCGAGTGATATTATAAAAGAAATATTATAATTTTTTTAAAATTAGATGACCTTTTGAGATATTTACTCAAAAATTAAGAGAAATTTAGCGTTTTAAAATTAGGAGACAGTAAGGAAAAATGGATCGATCCATCGGTAATATATGAAGCATCTGTGTAACACATAGGACGTGTGCCTTGTGATATGAGTGGAGTAACCTAATGAAAATTACAGATTAAAAAAAATTACTGATTTATTCTTGTTGGTCCTTCCCAACTCCCAGAATTATAGATTTTTTCTTGTTGGTGCTTCCCAACTCCCATTTCTATATAAGAAGAATATAAGATATATAAGAGATAAGATATATAGGATATATGATGTTTAGAAACTAGATAAAAATCACGTTATCATGATCCTGTTGAGTGGATCACTGACACCATTGTTTTTGTATCAACATGCTGGTAAATAGAATCATTCTATCCTGAGAGGATCTATTCCTTTAAACTTGAGTACTAGAATGGAATAATTTTCTTAACGGGACAATGTGCATTCAGTGGGCTCGATATTTTCCTTTAGTTTATTTTATTATTACAAATGTTGATATGATTTTTACATTCATTAATTTATGCTTATTTTATCAATTTTTATTTTTGAGTACATGTTTTAGACTTTGTGTTTATGTTTATGCTTTTGATCATTATATTGAAGTAAATGTATGTTCTCAATAGTTTGATGTAATCATCGAACTATTGGTGTCATGTAGATTAGAATTCTTAAACTTGTAAAACAAACGACTTTGATCTTTATAGAGTTTTCAGTGGCTAAAAGATCCATGATATGTCCAAGAAGGGAGTTTGAATGTTCAAAAGTTATGGTCGTTCCACACTACCATAGAGCCAAAAAATAAAAAATGTAGCGGGAGGATAAGTATTTTACTCAACCTTAATCAAATGTTTGAGGTTCAAATGTTGAGTTGGAGTCAATGGATTACTCCTCAAAGTAGGATGAATCTACATTAATAAAATGCTAAAAAAATATTTATCTCCTTATAAACTTAATATTATAAGTCCCGAAAAAAAAGTTTTAATCATATTGATCGAAACATAAAAAATAAAATATGTTTTTATTCTATCAAAGTAGTGTCATCGACTGTGTATGATTTTGAATAAGGGACTTGCCAAGACATCATTTAATTCAAATTATTTGAGCGATATACATTATTTCAATGAACTCGAATAGATAAGCTTTTATATTTTAATTAACTTATCATGTACACAACTAATTGTATAAGATGTATAATATTTAGTTTCTGTATGTAGAGGCCTTAAATAGGAGAATAACTCTCGCGATTGATGAATGAAATGTTTGTACCACTTTTTGAAAACACAAATACAGACAATGAAACAATTACATATCTTCTCTAAAGACTTAGCTGATGAACAAGTACAGTTAAATGAAGAATTTAACAAATTCATAAGCACTTAGAATCAAATATTTTTTGTTTTAAGATTAAAAAAAATCATTTCTTCTTTCGATAAGTATTCTTGACAATTCATCATAGGATTGTACCCTCTCTAAAACCTTATTTTATCGAATGTTTAGAAGTAGATTATTGACTTAGTCCATCACCGCGCGAAACACATGCAATTTACGTAGAATATATATAAAATAGAATCCTAGGCCCGCCTATGTGGCGCCACCACAAACTATGATTCCCTTTTAATTTATTTGTTTCCAAAACTAGGCTTCCCTTATCATGAAAAATTGAGACTTTTATGAATGCTATGAATTTTATGAAAAGTTGTGACTTTTATCAAGAGTTGCGACTTTTATGAAAGGTAGTAACGTTTATGAAAGGTTTTGACTTTTTCGAACGGTTGTAATTTTTTTTCTAAAGAGTTGTGGCATTTCCAATAATGCACAATAAGAATTTGCTCACACTACCCTTTGTTGTTTGTGAATATAGAGATTTTCTTCTTCTATTATTTGTAGGTTTTTCCCGCTACAGGGTAGTCAAATTCAAATATCAATTAAGCTTCTTATGAAGTTTGTTTCATTCCTCAAAGTTTTATTCCTCCTATTTCATGGAGTTTAATCTTTAGTGTAAGTCATAGTGATTCATGTAACTATGACAATTTCTCTTTGCTATTCTGGTGAATTTTTTTAGACTGTTAAAAATTTCATCAAGAATGATTATTGATCTTATCTATTGTCCCTTTCTACAAGTTTCTTCATACAAACAAAGAAAGTTAATTTTTAATTGCATTATGAAATTAATACTCTTGCACCTCTCGATCCACAACTCAAAATGCTGTTGAAATGATAAATTCATTACATTTGGTTATTTAGTAAAAAAAAAGTTTTCTTTATGCCACTATTATTTGTAATTTTTTTTTTGCTATAGGGGCGTCAAAGTCAAATACAATAATTAAGCTTCTTATAAAGTGTGTTTCATTTCTTAAAGTTTTCTTCCTTCTATTTCATAAGTCATAGTGATTCATGTATCTATTGCAATTTCTTTCTGCTATTTTGGTGATTTTTTTTAACTATATTAAAAATTTCAGTGAGAATGATTGAAATCTTATCTTCTATTTTGTCCCTTTGTACAGATTTCTTCATATACTTTTTGGGTAAAATTCTTGTGGGTTGTGCTATATTTGATAGCACATAACAAATATATGTGAAAACTAATACGGAACTAATGATGAAATTTGTTAAAAGAATCAAACAAATTGCTCTCTTGCTTGCCACTGTTAGTATATTATTTTGATTATTTTTTCTTAGGTACAAACATTTTCTATGCCTTGCATTCTTCCTAGAATATTAGTATAGTGACAGTTACTCCATTTCTTTTATCGCAAGTTAACTATTTTTTTATTTTTCATCTCCTTTTTTTTGGCATAATAATAGATCATGTTTTCTTGAAACCAACAAATGTCCAAAATACACTATAACAAATTTTTTCATTGGTAACAAATATGCACATTGATAATGAGTGCTAGAGCATTTATCAACATTAATTAATTGTCATTAGATCCATTGTTGCTATAGACTTTAGGGACATTTATAGAGAGTACTAGTTGCCTCTGAAAATACATATTTAGCGATAATTAAGTTATTAATTACCGTTAAAGATCATTTTTTATGCAATAATAACTCTTTTTTTTAATAATTTTTTTTGTTTTTTTAATAAAAAAATAATAACTCTTTTTTTTGGCTTATTTCAATTAAATCTGTGAACTATAAATTTGGATAGTTACCAACAAACTATCTTTTTGAAAAATATGTTAAGCAACATGTCTTTTTCTTCTTGATTTTTAGGAAAATAAGTCTGTCTTTATTATGATTGTGCATATTTGTGAGTTCAAGTGCTCACAAAATTATGTTGTGAGATTTTAAATTGTTATGTGTCAAAATTTTGGCTTAGAATATCCAATTGTAAACAGTTCCATTCAGATGCCACCTACTGCTTGGTTGATAATTAAATTAATTTTTTGTAACTGCATACTATAACCATAAAAATGATTGTGGTTTCCAAATAAGTGTAACAATCGGGTTTCATCGTTATAAAAATACCAATAGAAAATAATTGTGGTCGGAAAAGTTTTTTGATAGTACTAGGATTTTACCAACCTTGTCTAGATTTAGAGGAATTTGGATTCATCAAGAGGTAGGGAGATCTTATAGAAATCGATGGATTAAATGTGAATTTGATTACATGAATGGATAGATAAATTGTTAAGGAATTCGTACGACTTTAGAACATCAAATTTGGATAGGTAGATCATTGGGAACTGACTTTGGCGTTAAGGGTACTTTCTGAGCGTAGTAGGCTAAGAGTATTTTTTGAATGGGAAAAATTGATAATCCCTTAGGAGATCACTGCCTCGCTTCGTGCCTCCGCAGTGACACTGCTACAATTGGATGGGTGCCTCTGTAGCAGGCGAGGCGGAGATGGAACTAAAGGATTTTGGGATTTTTTGAGGCGGAGCTCACAGGTTCACTTTGTTCCGCTTCAACGGGATTAGTGTCACAGAGGGATGCCTCTAAAGCGGCACTCGTTGTAGCTGGATGTCAGGTTTTTAAATAATAAATAAAACCTTTAGACAATGTTATTTTATACTTTTTGACTTTTTGAGTTAAGAGACGACTCTTGGGCTATTCCAACTCATTTTCCACCATTCTTGAAGCTAGAGCTAAGTTTTTCACTCCCCAAATTCATTTTTTGATTCGTAGAACGTTTTAAAATGGGTCAATATTTATAAGGAAGGATTTTTTGAAAAATCTTATGGTGGAATTAACCCTAAATTTACTAGTTCGGGTCATGGGTTTGTACTATGGTTTATAGTTTGTTAATATTCTGGGAATTTAGTATTTTTTATTGATTACCGTATATAAATTGTTGTTTGTAGACCACGAACAAGCGGAATGAATCAAGAAAGGGAAGGATCAAGTTATCTATGGTTTCAAGGTTGTTTTGAGGTAGGTTATGGTTGTGAATCTATTATTGTGTGACATACACTGTAACGAACTGTTTAGTCGTTTTGAGCAGCAGATTTTATTTCTGGAAAAACTGGCTGAGACGACGGACCGTCATGGGCATGACGGACCGTCAGGCAAGGACGGACCTCGAGGGAGTCTCGAAAGTCTAGTTCCAAAACCACTTAGAATATGAAAATTTGGGTACTGAGATCGACTCTCTGAAGTCAAGACGAATGCAGGACGAACGTCTAGGCCAACGACGGACCTACAGGATTTTTTAACTAAAATCAAGTCTCCTGTATCGGTGAAAGGACAGTAGACGGACCGTTCGCAGGCACGACGGTCGGCCCTTCACTTCCTGCGTGAAATCACAGGAGGCTTGGTCGGACTTCTGTTAATATTTAAGGGGGTTTGGACTCTTTCCTACTTTAATTATAAAAGTGGTGGTTAATGTAATAAGTCGAATACTTGGGGTTTTTAAAAGAGGTAACCTTAGGTTAATTAGTGGGTTATTAATTTCCTTCTTTTATACTTTAATTATTATGCTAATAGAGGTTAAAAGAAAGGAGGGTTTGAATAAGAAAAAGAAAAAGCAACAGAAAAGAGAGGGGGAGAGACGAGTAGAGAGAGAGAGGAAACGACAAGAGGATAGCAAGGATTTGAGAGATAGCGTGTCTGATCGCAATCTTCGGGGTGGAGGTAGGTTAGGTTTTTATACTATTAGTAGTAAACTCTTAATAGCGAATGATATGTGTTGGGTGTATTGTAAGTATTCTATATGCTTCATTGTTATGATTGTATGAAAGTGGTTAACAATTGTGATTTAAATCAAGCTAAAAAGTGAAGAGATTGAATCCAAAATCTTGAAACCCTTGTTAATGAGATGCCTTAGTATACAGAAGGCTGATGAACTAAAGTAATGAGAATAATGATGCCTTCGTAGAAAAGAAGCTTTGATGCAACTAAAGTAATGCGATTGATGATGCCTGGTTTAACAGAAGGATTGATGCTAATAGAAGAGATTAGTGGGAGCCGGTGTCACGGAACCGAAACACGTAGTATTAGGGGGACCTGGTGTCACGAACCGACACGGAGTATTAGGGGATGGGTTGTAAAGAATCGCAAGTAGAATTAGGGGGACCGGGTGTCACGAACCGACACGTAGAAAGAATTAGGTGATCGGGTGTCACGAACCAACACGTAGAATTAGAGGATCAGAGGGTCAACGTACCGACACATATAGTAGGGAGCGGGAGAAGTGTCACGTACCGACACAAGAGAAATAAAGATAGGAATCTTGAAAGGATGTTAATATACCAATCTAATGAACCTAATCCCCCCCCCCCCCCCCCCCCCCAAATGAGTATGGTTAGTCTTGAGGCTGGTCTATGTGGAACTTGGCTTGGTTGGTATTATTAATGATTATAGGTACTTGGTAGTACATGTTGAGTATTGTAGTTGATTATGATATTATTGATATATATTGTTTCCTATTTGAGTTGGCGATGATACCTACTCGTACCGTGTTTTGTACTGACCCTTACTGTATTTGTTTTCTTGTGTATTTTGTGGGAGTGCAGCAAACCTGCCATCGTCTTAGACTTGTAGCCGCAACTCTAGCAGTCTTCATAAGCCAGATTTGAGGTGAGCTATTGCCTTCTAGGCTGGACTGGGATCTTCACGTTCATGTATTGATGCCTTGAGATTCCGGCATGACTAGCTCTTTTACTTATTAGCTTCTTCGATCTCTTGATTAGAATTTGAGGATAGATGTTCTTGTGGTGATGGACTTCCAGATTTTGGGAAATAATAGATGTTGAATTTTAGAGTTATTGAAGTGGTTTTATTAATGAGTTAAGTCTCCGACCTTACTTTATGTTGTATTATATGGAATGTCAGGGTTTAGTTGGTTGGTTCGCCACATAGAGGTAAGTGTGGGTGCCAGTCGCGGCCCGTTTTGGGTCGTGACATACACTTGCTTTGCTTCGTTGTGATACTTGTTTATGTATGCATGTTGAATATTGGTCATAGAAGTTGAAATAACATATATGAATATCGACATCATGAAATCATGACTTGATTGTGTGATCTTGATGTATTATTGTGATGTGTAATTGGGATCGACTGTCACATTCCGACTCACTAATTTGGATCAGATTGCCACGTTCTGACATGATAATAGGGATCGGTTTCCACATTCTGGCATAAAAATTGGATTGCATTACCACGTTTTGGCATGCTAACAGACTGAATTTGGATTCCGTGACAGAACCAACGATGTGATAAAACATGTGAAATGTTATGTTTATTCTTATGACAATATTGAATATGATGATATTTATGCATGTGTTATAATGTTGTAATTTTTTATGTTATACTAGTGGGATAGCCGCGTGATACTACCAGCACACTGTGGTTGTGTACTGATTCTGCACTTGCTCTTATATTTTTTTTTAAGTACAGAGCATCTTCACGCGACTGTTCACATACCTCTCTTAGGATATGGTGATCAGTTTGAGTTCAAGGGTGAGACACATCGTTCGGGTTTCCATGGAATTCTCTTTCGTATATGTTAACCATTTTTTGACCTAGACCTTGTTTTAGTTAGTTAGATAGTTCACTAGAAATTCTTATTACATTTGGTTCTTGTTTCTAGTTTTGATACATTGACTTTCAGATTCTAGGTTTATCTTTCGCATTGTTAGTTAATTATTAGATCTTTAATTAGTAATGACACTTAGCTTAGTTATTTAACTTGCTTCCATAACTTAAATATCTTAGTTTTTAGATTTATTGCTTTGGTTAGTTTAGTAGTGGTTCTCCTACTAAGTTGTAGTCTGGGTGCCAATCACGATGGTCTAGGTCGTGACAAAGTTGGTATCTTATCCTAGGTTAGTTGATATCAATGTACCAAAACGAGTCTAATAGAGTCTCGCAGAATGAAACGAAGAGACTTTACTTTTCTTCAAGATGCTATATGACTTCAGAAAATCTCTATTTTCTTGTCTCCTTCGTGCTTTGACTTGATTCCAATTTGTATCTGGCGATTTAAATTTGTATATAAATTCTTTCACTCTCCTATCCACAGATGGTTTATACTAGGTATAACGATGTTAGGCCTGTAGCTCCTGCTAATGCTCTAGCTGATGAACCCGCATCCAAAGATCGCGGTCGAGACAAAGGTAGAGGAAGATATAGGGTTAGAGACCATGGGAGAGTGGCGCCTATTATGAATGAGGTGCCAAACCACTATGTTCTAGTAAATGAGAACCCTCCGGTCCATAACAAAGAGATAGAAGAGGAAGTTGAGTTTGAGAATGTTAAGAAGATTGAAAATGAGGAAAGAGTGTAGGACGAAGCTAAAGGAATCCCTCCCATTGATCCGGTGTTAGCTCAACAAATCATGCCATTTTTGAAAAGGTTGGCTGGTCGAGGGATGATTCTACCTACCCAAGTCCCCGCGAATCCTCTTGTTGCTACACTGAACCCTAGACAGTTGGAAAGGTAGGTAATGATGCTTTCTTCTGTCCTTTGCTGGGATCTGTGATGACGAGTAAATAACATGATATGTTTACCATATTTTTGAAGCTCAAGTCCCCAATATTTCTTGGTTCGGAGACAGATAATGCTTATGAGATCATATTGTATTGTTATAAGAGGTTGCATAAATTAGGTATCGTTCACCAACATGAGGTTGAGTTAGTGTCTTTTCAACTTCAAGGTGAGAAAAAACAATGGTGGAGAGCTTATATGGAATGCACTTGGACCCAATTTCATGCCTTGTTTTTGGAGAAGTATGGGCTTAGGACTTTGAGAGATCGTAAGCAGGATAAGTTGATGGCATTAGAATAGGGTAGTATGTCTGTGGTTGATTATGAAGCCAAGTTCCATTCTTTATATAGATATGCTACCCAATTGGTTACTACTGAAGAGGAGAGGATCCGATTATTTGTTAAAGGTTTGAATTCTGAGCTACAAGTGTTATCTGTTAACATAACTTCTGGAGGAAGGAGATTCAATGAAGTGACTGATTATGCCAAGAAGGTGGAGGGGGTGAAGCGAGACGGTCAAGCTAGGGCATTGTCTAAAAGGGCTAAGAGTTTTGGAAATTTTAAGGGCTCCTATGCTAGAGGATCTGGTTGACCTACCCTCGTGGCCAAGAAAATTCAATTTTCCAAGCCCGTCTCTATTAGTAACTATTCGACGACTCCTTCTAATAATTTTTTGGTTGATCAGAAAGTTAGGCACGTGGTGGGTAGTAGACCATCTGGCGGACACACTTGATTTAGTTGTGGGGAACTCAAGTACATGATGAGGAACCGCTCACAACCGTGTTATCTTGAGTTTGAACAACAACCTTCTCGAGCAATTGTACCCACGGAAAATGGTAATAATGGTAGGGGAGGTAAAAAGTAGGACGAGGAGGAAATCAGTGAGGTCGTGGAAGTAAAGGAAATAGTAACAGAGATAGAGGTAATGTACAACCAGGTAGGGAGGTAGCTCATGTTGATGATAGAGCTTAATGTTATGCCTTTACGCGAAAGAATAAGGCAGATGCGTCCGATTCAGTGATCATATGTGCTATTTTTTTCTGTGTGCAAATGGCTAATGTATTATCTAATCCGAGTTACACCTATTCTTATGTGTATGTGAGATTTGACTCTCATTTTGAGATGTTGTGTCATATTCTTGATGATCCTATACGTGTTACTACCTTGGTTGGCGAGTTAATCATTGTCACTCATTTTTATTTTGCTTTCCCTATATTGTTTATGGGATTTCAGACTTTGGTTGATTTTGTGATTTTGGATATGGCTGAGTTCGACATAATCTTAGTCATGACTTGGTTATCTCCCCATTATGTTGTTCTTAATTGTAATAATAACTTTGTGACTCTAGAAATTTTGGGAAGGGAAAAATTTGATAAGGAAGGGGTGTACGAGCCTAAGCAAGTTAAGATTATATCCTCCATCCGGGCTAGTAAATTAGTTAAACAAGGTTGTTTAACTTATTTGGATCATGTTAGGGTTGTCAAGATTGAAGCTTCATCCATTGGGTCTATTCCGGTTGTGTTCGAATTTAATAAAGTTTTACTAAATGATTTTCCTAGCATGCCTCCGGATAGAGACATATATTTTTGTAGTGACGTAGAGCCTGGTACGCGCCCCATTTCTATACCTTCATATTGCATGGCTTCGGCGGAGATGAGAGAGCTTAAGGCTCAAATCCAAGAGCTTCTTGATAAGGCTTTTATTATTCTAGTACTTCCCCGTGGGTGCTCCGGTTTTTCTAGTTAAGAAGAAGGATGGTAGCATGACGATGTGCATAGATTACCGATAGTTGAATAAGGTTACTATTCGAAATAGGTACCCCTTGCCTAGGATAAATGATCTTTATGACCAACTACAAGGTGCAACAATTTTCTCTAAGATTGATTTAATATTAAGGTATAATCAATTGAAGATTAGGCCTGAAGATATACCCAACACGACGTTTATGACTCTTTATAGGCACTATGAATTTTGGGTTATGTCGTTTGGGTTGACTAATGCGCCTGAAGCTTTTATGAGCTTGATGAATGGAGTATTCAAACCCTTTCTTGAATCTTTTGTGATAGTCTTTATTGATGACGTTTTGGTGTATTCAGAATGTGAAGAAGAATATGCTTACCATCTTTGTACTATTTGGGTATCCTTAGAAAGCAAAAGTTATATGTAAAAATTTTCAAGTATGAAGTTTGGTTGTATTTTTGGGGCATGTGGTGTCAAAAAAGGAGGTAAGAGTGGATCTCCAAAAGTTTAAAGCGGTGGAGAAATGCGTACGACCTAGTTCGATGATGGAGGTTAGGAGTTTTGTGGGACTTTCTAGTTACTATCATCGTTTTGTTAAGAATTTTGCTTCAATTGCTACTCACTTGACCAATCTGACAAAAAAGAAGGTATCGTTTAAATGAAGTAAAAATGTGAGAGAAACTTCCAAAAGCTTAAGACTCTTTTGACCACCGCTCCATTCTAGCATTATTGATTGAGGGTAAGGACTTGATTGTCTATTGTATTGCTTCACATTCTAGATTGAATGTTGTATTGATGCAGGATAAGAATGTCATAGCTTATGCCTTGCGTCAATTGATGTTTCACGAGAGAAATTATCCCACTCATGATTTGGATATGGTAGCGGTGGTATTTTCTCTTAAGATCCGGTGACATTATTTGTATGGAGTTAAGTGTGAGGTAATTATTGATCATCATAGTTTTCAGCATGTTTTCACCCAAAAGGATTTGAATTTGAGACAGCGAAGATTGATGGAATTACTCAATGATGATAATGTGACTATTAAATACCATCTAGGTAAGGCAAATGTAGTGGTAGACGCTTTGAGTCAAAAAACAGTAAGTATGGGTAGTTTAGCTCACTTGAGTGGAGCCAAGTGACTCTTGGCCAAGGAGATTCAGACCTTAGGTCTATGTTTGTACAGTTGGGAATTTCTGAAAGTGGTGGGCTGTTAGCTAGCATTGAAGCTAAGTCCATGTTCATAGAGAAAATCAAGGTCAAGCAATTTGAAGATAGATTTAGATGAGCTTAGAACAAAGATTTCCATTGGTAATTCTCAAGGAACCACTCTTGATGCGGATCGTGTGCTCAACTACAAGGGTAGAATATGTGTTCAAAGAGTCGATGATTTGTTCTCAAGATTGTTGGCGGAGGCTCATGACTCGCGCTATTCTATTCACCCGGGTTTGACCAAGATGTATAGAGATCTGATACAAGTTTATTGGTGGTCGGGTATGAGACAATACATTGAGAAGTTTTTGGGAAAGTATCAGAATTTTCACAAGTGAAATATGAACATCAAAGGCCTGCGGGTCTACTTCAAAAGATGCCAATTCCGAAATGGATGTGGGAAAGAATTGCCATGGATTTTGTGGCTGGTTGTAGGACACCGGAAATTCTATGACCTAAGATAGAGCTTAACCTAATGAATTATGATCTAAATAGTGGTAAATACAGTGTTAAGTTCTTGGGGAAAGAGTCGTTGAAGTTGGAGGAATTAGAGATGAAAAATGAAGAAAAGATTCTGGCGGGAAGAATTCGGGAGTGGCCGCACGTCGCACGCTTGTCCTAAAATATAATTTATAAACCAACCCACTACCGACTCATGATTAACTAAACCCCACCGAATTAATAAACCAATTATAATATCCAAAATTGTCATAAAAAATACTAAAACATACGCATTATAGATTCTGAAAATGACAACAACATTATTCGACTCCTAAATCAAAAGCCCAATTAAATATAGGTGGTTGAGCCTCTTAGTAGGAGGAACTTCAAGGATCTTATTTCAAGCTTGAAATTCAAAAATCTAGATTAAGTTAAAGAAGTAGTACATCCGAATTAATTTCATGCACTTGTTAAATATAATTTTTAAATATTTCATTGTTTGTTTAAAACCGTAATATATTATTTTAAAAAAATTATCTATTGAAGTAACATGACATAATTGAGACGATACGGATAATTAAGAGGAACAAGCTCAGCTTTAAGTTTATCGTTAATTTTATTTAGACCACTTGAATGTATGATAATTTACTTCTCTAGATATTTTCGCCTCAATTTTCCCCAAAACTCTCATTGGAGTAGTTTTGTTGTTGCATTAGTAATGTGACGGGTTTATTATTTTGGTTGGGATTTAACAGTAAATGGGTGGATAGTGGATTTATTAGAACACCCCTTACAGTAACTCCCAGTTAAATTATAAACACCTATAGTTGAGATTAACGTATTTTAAAAATATTAAATAGTTTATTTAAACAGTTCAATAAGTGGTCAATTTGACCCAAAGGTGGAGCTGGACAGGGTATTTTGGAGCCAATAGGTGGTGGGGAGGGTATTTTGGAGCCAATAGGTGGATGGAGGGTAATTTTGTACCATTTTCAATACTTTTTAGGGTATTTTAGGCCCTTTTCCGTTTTCAGAATCCCCCAAATATCATGATTTTTTCTCCAAACATAGGTCTTCTTTTAAAACTAAAATAAAGTGGATCAATTGTGGTCAAATATGATTACTTAGGGTTTTTAAGGTGTATAATGATGTGTATTTGTTGTTGTTCACTTGAATTTCCCTTGGACCCATGTTCTTCGCCAGTTTCATAAATCTTAGATTTTGATTGGTGAATTAGTTGAAGATGATGCATATAACAATTGTTATGTTGGTGTTAATTGTGTTGTTACTTCATGAATTACATACTATTATGTATTGTTAGTGTTGTTGACCTAATTCCTTAAATATCCATGAATGTCCCTTTCCTCTTAATCCTAATTCTTAAATTATGTTGATTTATGATTGAAGGTAATGTGATTGAGTATGTTCTTGTGTAATTTAATATTTTTTGATGATGATAATTGATTTGATGGATAAGTATCATGGTTTGGGTTGAAGCCTTGGAAGGGTATATTAGAGGCCATTGGTAAGACCTTCAAGGTCATGAACATACTATTTTGTTATTGTTGGCTTATCTTAGGTAATGTTGATTACTTGAAGTGTGAATGATGAGGTTATGAATGTGTGATAATGCTATGAATATAATGGTTGTAAGAGGATGTACAATGTGCTATATGAGCTGTTTTGTTTTTAAGGTAACTTTCCATGTACCTTTATGATTCGTTGTTGAAGTGATGTTCTCACTGATGTTGGGTTTGCGTGAATTGTGAAAGCAAAGTTCTCATATTAAAACCTATGAGCTATGAGCATGTTATATGAGGCGTTAAACTCCTAAGACCTATGTTATTTATTAGTGTTAAGAAAGTGTTAAAGATACTTCAAAAAGGGAGTTTATCTTAGCACCGAGTAAACATGACAATGAGAGGTGTTCTTTCCCAAAGGAAGAAAAATTCACTCGATTTTCTCAAGAGGTGGAAACTACAATGCTAATTAGCATAAAGAGGGTTTCTAGTAACAACCTCCTAGTTACTTAACTATGTGCCCCGTAGAAAACCTTATAGTGTACCCACCTAGATTTTATATGAATGTATATTTCTTACCTTTGAATGTAGGACACCCTCCTTTCGGTGTGAGGGTGATGACATCGACTTCCATGAGCTCACATGGTCTAGGTAGATTATGGCTAAGTTTCCCGAATATTTAAATGAACGAATGAAACTAAAAAAATGAACACTAACTAGGATTACTTAAGTGGTGTTGCTTAGTGTAGGTAAGAGTATGAGACTTTTACCTTCATTTACAACCGGACCTTAGGCGGAGAATTCGAGGGGAGTATTAGGTATGATGCTCTGAACGATATGATGATGTTGGTCTCATATGGTATGTATAATGTCTGTTTCACTTGATATACATGATGTTGGTCTAAATTGGTATGCTTGTTGTTGACTATACTTGATATGATGATGTATGATGTAAACGACAATGCTTGTGGTCTCTTCGTTTGTTTACTTGCTTTATGTGGGGTTATGGGACTTAACATACACATTGCACTAATATACATGGATGGAGGTTATGAGTAAGTTATTGTAATGTATTGATGAAATGGACTCTATATATGAAATGTTGTTTATGCTTGTTATGATGTTACTCTTGAACATTGAAGATGAACCTAGGTCTTATGTTGTGGTTGGATATGTGACTGTATAGGTCTTGGAATGTGCATAAAGGCTTTTTAAAGTGAAATTAACATGTTTGTAAATAAATGTTCCTTTCTGCATGTTTTCAACTGTTTTACTTTCATATGTTTCCATACTTAGTATATGTGGTTTTTACTAACCCATATCTCCTCAATTTCTACGTAAATATAGGTTAGGGCCATTGAGGTTATTCATTGTCATTTTCTTGCTTGGATTGTTTCCGAAGTTGATGAGTCCTAAGTCCGAGGACAAAACCCTATGATTCTATCTTTACTATTTTGCTTATGTTGAAATATGTTGTTCTACTTCTCCTATTTCAAGGACTATGTTGTATTCATTTTATAAGACTTGTATTGCTGTAAGGGCTAAGTATTAATTCTCATACTCTTATGTTTATATGGCAATGTAATACAATTATAGTTTCTATTTTGATATATGAAGTGAAGTTGAACTTCAAATAAAAAGTTTTAATCTTTCCGCTTTTCTTCTATCTATGATGCAATGATGAATACTAAGGACTTGTGTAAGACCTCATCGAGAATAAAGACGTCATTTACGACTAGGGGGGGGGATCTCGGGTCGTGAGAAACTTGGTATTAGAGCATGACATTGAATAAATCTTAGCAATGATGTCTCACTAAACCACGTCTACATAGAGTCTTGTTCATAATTTTGAAGCGCGCAAAACTTATTAATGCGAGTCTATGTGATGCTTAGGAAATTCTCATTTCTTAGGCATTCTTAAGTCATGTCTAAAGATTCTTAACTCTATGTGTCCTTTTCTTCTAAACCTTTTCTTGTGGATATAGACTATGACTACTAGAATGGCAGCCGCAAGAAGGGTTGAAGAGGAGGGCAACCAAGCTCCTCCTCAAGAACAAGTTCCTCTAGATGGACAAGATCTAGTCAATCCTTCGGTCATGAGAGATGGAGATATAAGGGAGGCTTTCCAAAACTTGACTCAAGTCATGACTAATCAAGCTCAGGCCGTAACTTCTCAAGCTCAAGGTATGACGACTCAAACAAATCGGGAAGTTGCACCTCTTGTGAATCAAAATGGTAGTACCATGGCTTCATGTTTGAGGGACTTCAGTAGGATGAACCCTCCAATTTTCTTTGGTTCTAAGGTAAATAAAGATCCTCAAGACTTTCTGGATGAGGTTTATACGATCTTATTTGTTGTGGAGTTGAGTTCAAATGAGAAGGACGAGCTAGCCGCTTATCAACTCAGTGATGTGGCTCAAACTTGGCACACTCAATGGAAAGACAATAGGACTTTGAGAGCGGGTTCCATAAGTTGGGAAGTCTTTAAGAGGCACTTCTTGATATGTTCTTTCCAAGGGAGAAAAGAGAGGCCGAAGTGGAAGAATTCATCAAACTTCGTCAAGGAGGTATGAGTATTCAAGAATACTCTTTGAAATTTATCAAGTTGTTCAAGTATGCTTCGTCTTTGGTGTCTTATTCTAGAGATTAAATGAGTCGTTTTGTAATAGGTGTGCTTGATGATCTTATGGAAGAGTGTCATGCAGAAATGCTTCATGACAACATGTACCTTTCTCATTTCATGGTGCATGATAAACAAGTTTAGGAGAGTAGGCTTAAGAGAAAAATAGGGATGCTAAGAGGGAAAGGTCCTATGATGGAGTTACTTCAAAGAGTAAGTTCGAAATCCAAGACAAACCAAATCTTAAGAAGAGATTCTCCAACCAAGTTTCTTCTAATTTCTCAAAGACTAGAAAGGATAGGGTGTCTAACCCTAAGCCTAAAGGGGGAAAAGGTGGTGGTTCACAAAGTGAGAAACCTAATTATGCCAAGTGTGACAATAGGCACATGGAAAAATGTTTAGTGGGAACAGATAATTGTATAGGTTGTGGAAAGAGTGGATACATGGTGAAATATTGTCTGATGTCCAAGACTCAAGGAAGGGAGAGTAACCAATCAAAAAGAGTGGTCTTAATTCTGATGCTCCTAAGAAGAATCACATATATGCTCTCAAATCTACGGGTGATCAAGAAGATTCTCCCGATGTTGTTATCGGTATGTTGCAAGTATTTTCAATTAATGTGTATGCATTACTAGATATCGGTGCCACAGTATCTTTATCAACTCTTTTAGTGGCTATGAAGTTTGATATGCTCTTCGATGTCTTAGTTTGAACTTTTCGATTTTAACGCATGCAGTGGTGCTGTGTTTGTTTGCTAAAAGAGTCTCTTAGGAGGGGTCCAATATATTTTATCCAAGAGAGTTACCTTGGTTGATTTGGTAGTAGAACTTGAAAAAGTGGACTTGATGTCATATTGATGGAAGGAATTGTTACATGCCGTTTTTTCTTCAATTGATTGTAGTAAAAGGGTACTTAAATTCCATTTTCCTAATAAACCCTTTTTAGAATGGAAGGGGGGGGGGGAACTCAATCCCTAGAGGTCAAATTATTTCATATCTAAAAGCTTGTAATATGATTTCTAAGGGATGTCTCTATCATATCGTGAGGGTCAAGGACCTTGGGTCCGAGGCTTCTCCTTCAGAGTCGGTCCCCTTCGTGAAGGATTTTCCAAAATTCTTCCCCGATGACTTGACCTGGATTCATCCCGAACGGGAAATAAATTTCGGCATAGATTTGTTGTTAGATACTCAACTGATATCAATTCCTAGTTACTAAATGAATCCAGCTGAGTTGAAAGAATTGAAAGATCAACTCAAAGATTTGCTTGACAAGGGCTTTATACAATCAAATATATCTCTATGGGGTGATCCGGCATTATTTGTGAAGAAGAAAGATGGGTCTCTTAGGATATGTATTGACTGACGACAACTAAACAAAGTCACTATAAAGAACAAGTATCCTTTTCCTATAATTGATGGTTTGTTTGATCAACTTTAAGGGGTGAATAACTTTTCAAAAATTGACTTGAGGTCGAGTTATCATCAACCTAGAGTTGGAGGGGTTGATATTCCAAAAATGGCTTTTCAAACAAGATATGGTCATTATTAGTTCCTAGTCATGTCCTTTGGTCTAAATAATGCCCCGACGGCTTTTATGGACCTTATGAATAGGGCATTTTGGAAGTATCTTAAATTATTTGTTGTTGTCTTTATTGATGATATCTTGGTATATTCCAAGAGTGAAGGTGAACACGTGGGTCATTTGAGGATAGTATTCCAAGTTCTCAAGGTTAACCAACTTTTTGCTATGTTTAGTAAATGTGAATTTTGGTTGAGATCGGTTGCCTTTCTTGGCCACATTGTTTCAAGTGAGGGTAAAGAGGTTTATCCAAAGAATACGAAACCAATTAAGAATTGGCCTAAACACTTAAGTCCTACTGCCATTCAAAGCTTTTTTTGTTTACCTGGTTACTGTAGGAGGTCTGTGGATGGCTTTTTATCTATTGCTGCTCCTTTGACAACCTTAACACAAAAGAAAGTTAAGTTTGAGTTGTCGAAGGCTTGTAAAAGAGGTTTTCAAGAATTAAAAGATAAGCTTATATCCGCTCCAGTATTGACCTTATCGAAGGGTACCGAAGGATTTGGTATGTATTGTGATGCTTCTCGAATAGGTTTGGGTTGTGTCCTCATGCAACATTGAAAGGTGATAACATATTCCTCTAGACAACTCAAGGTGAATGAGAAGAACTACCCAACTCATGACCTTGAACTAGAGGTCGTGGTGTTTGCTTTGAAAATATGGAGACACTATGTATATGGAGTATATGTAGATGTGTTCACCGATCAAAAGAGTCCCCAATATGTGTTTACCCAAAGAGAGTTAAACCTTTGACCAAGAAGGTGGTTAGATCTTTTTAAATATTGTGATATGTGTGTGCTTTACCACCCCCGGAAAGCCAATGTAGTTACAGATGCTTTGAGACGAATGTCTATAAATAGTTCGGCCTATGTTGTCGATGGTAAGAAGGAGTTAGTAAAATATGTGAATAGATTGGCCTAGATGGGTGTTCGACTTAAAGATTCTCCAAAAGGGGGTTCCATGGTTCATCATAACTCCGAGTTATCTTTAGTGGTTGATATGAAAGCCAATCAACATCGTAATTCTCTATCGATGGAGTAGAATGATACGGTTCTTAGTAAAGCTAACGAGTTCTTCTCCGAAGGGGGGATGGGGTACTTAGGTATCAAGGTAGGTTGTGTATAGCGGATTTGGATGAATTAAGAAGACAAATTTTGGAAGAATCCCATGGTTTGCGATATTCGATTGATACGGGAGCCATCAAGATGTACCATGACTTGCAGGAGATCTATTGGTGGAATGGTTTGAAGAAGGATATAGCAGAGTTTGTGGCTAAATGTCAAAATTGTAAGCAAGTCAAGGCCGAATATCAAAGACGGGGAGGTTTGTCTTAAGATATAGCTATCCCCACTTGGAAGTGGGAAGATGTTAATATGGATTTAGTTGTGGGTTTTCCTCATACACGAAGGCAAAATGATTCGATTTTGGGTTATTGTTGATAGGTTGAACAAATCAAACCATTTTATTTCCGTCAAAGCTACTTATTCGGTGGAAGAATAAGCTAGATTATATCTTAAGCATATTGTAAGAATGCATGGAGTTCCCTTGTCTATCATTTCAGATAGGGGTACTCAATTTGCTTCTTATTTTTGGAAAGCTAAGTGGTCTTGGTACAAAGGTGAAACTTATTGCCACATTATATCGATAAATAGATGGTTTAGAGGAACGAACCATCCAAACCTTAAAAGATATGTTGAGGACATGTGTCATTGACTTCGAGGGTAATTGGGATGGCCGATACCATTGATAGAATTTTCCCAAAATAATAGTTATCATTCAAGTATCGCTATGGAACCTTTGAGGTCCTTTATATCAGGAGATGTAGATCTCCGATTGGGTAGTTTGAGATACGTGAGTTTACTCTAATAGGTCCCAATTTGTTTATAAGGTCATCGAGAAAGTTCGGCTCATAACAGATAGATTGAAGACGACTCAAATTCGGCAAAAATCTTATGCCGACAATAGTAAAATGGACCTTGAGTCTATGGTAGGTGACTTGGTCTATTTGAGGATACCACCCATCAAAGGGGTGATGAGGTTTGGTAAAAAAAGCGAAACTTCATCCCGGTATGTGGGGCCATATGAGATTTTGAGACAAGTCGGAAGTGTCGCCTATGAGTTGAAATTACCTATTGAGTTATCTTCGGTGCACTCGGTGTTCCATGTATCAATTCTCATAAAGTGTACAAGCGATCTGGTGTCTATCCTTTCTATAGAAGGTTTAGGGGTAGATACTAATGTTTCTTATTAAGAGGTCCCGACTGAAATTTTAGTCCGTCAAGTGAAAAAGTTGAGGAATAAGGAAGTAGCATCTGTAAAGGTTCTTTGGAAGAATCATCTTGTGGAAAGTTCTACTTGGGAGGCAGAGGCCGATATGATTTCCCACTATCCTAATCTTTTTCCTCTTATTCCTAGCAAAAGTTGAGGTTTGTAGTTTAGGTTTGTAGTTTCTCTTAGATGATAGATATGAATAAAGTTGAGCTTATGATAATTTTTAATATGTTCATGTCGATATGCTTAAATTACACCTTCCTAAAGAAGTATAAGCAGTCGTAATCAATCAGATAACCCAACTAGTAGGTTGGAGTCGATCCCACGAGGAAAACGGTTCATACTTAACTTCAATGTACATTATGTTTATTTAGAAAAGGTCTTTCCAAAAATAAGTAATTAAAGGGGGGGGGGGGGTTTGTGAAACAAATTTCTTAAACACTTTTAAGCTAAACAAGTGAATGAAAGAAAAAAAATGAGTTTTTATCAAGTTGTGAGACTCACGAGGGTATTTGTGTTCCCAATAGGTTCATAACGGCGTATCCCTAGAAATATCAATTCGTCCATAGTGTTTTGCATGTAAAGTGGTAAGTTATGTATCTCTAAATCCTTGGTCCGGCATCTAGAGAATTTCACCCCGTACCTTGATCCAGCTACGTGTGTATAGGCTACTAACCCTTACCTTTAATTTATATTAGACATCATAATCGATGTATGACTTAGTTATCACTTCACACCAATCGACACTAGCCTATTAGATAGTATCCTACTAAGTCTATGTTGATAATTCTTTTCCTATTTCTACCTCCTAGGACTGTCAAGTAGCAACAAAATGAGTTCTAACGCTGGCCATTGTTAAAAGACTGCTATCCAAAAGAATTATCAATACATGCAAGAACCTATTAGATAATTTCTTATTTGCTAGGTTTACTTTGTTAATTACTCATGGTTCCCACAACCCTAATTGTGCATTTAGTTACCTATGCAAGAAAGATCACAATTTATAATTTTTAAGGAAGAAATAATGAACTTACTTCAACAATAAGAATAAACCCAAAAGATCAACTTGAAATTACAAGATAAATCTTCAAACCAAATCAGGAAATTGAATTATTGCCAAAGTTTGCAAAAACCAATATCTGAACAAAACAAGAACAATACTAACAATGTCTAACCCCCAAAACGAGGTTTTAATCCCCATTTATAGAAAATATTATCCTAAATTAAGAGGAATTGAAATAAGAAAAGTTTGTCCAAAAACATGGCATTGATCGACGACACCTACTTATGGACCATCGATGGATCGACAGTTGGTCGACTACCTCCATCAATCCAGAATTGGAATATTTTTCTCTCTTTCAGATGTCACCTTCTCTGAATCAATCGACAGACCAAAAATACGGTCCATCGATGCACCTATGTCCCGTCGATGCCCTCCGTCTCTCCATCCTTATAATTTCTCCAACTTCGGACATTGGAACAATCTCTTATCAAATAAAATATCTTGTAGTGTGGTTCGTCGATCCCTTTCGTAGTTCCACACTTTGTTAGATTTGCTCGAGTTTCTCCATCAGTCTGAACTGCAAGCGATGGTCACCTTCTACGGACCGTTGAT